>CAUHTR010004900.1:0-15494 GCA_959609185.1 Schmidtea polychroa | reverse complement strand
TTTTTAACACATGAAAACTATTCGAAGTAATCCTTCAGTTATCTAAAGTCGTGTTATTGTTCTATGTATATTTAAAATTTGGTTCATTAACGAATTCTTCCTTACTCAGTTAATTAATATCAGTGGCTTTCAATGTGTGTGCTCCNAATAAAAAATAGGAAGTTTAAAAAGAAAGCTTGGTGAAGAAAAGAAATCAAATAATGCTGGTATTCAAGAAAAAACTTTAGGCAGCTGCAACGAAGTTACAACTACTGTTCCTCAATTACCGTATGTTTTATTTTACCGGTAAACGGTAAATTAACAATCGTATTACCGGTAAAACCGGTAAATTTCGGTAATAAACATTTTACCAGAAATTAAAACAAAATCATGGTTTAATTGAAAAAAAAACATTACAATATGTTTATTTCATACATATTATATAAAAGAAATCATTCAAGAAAAGAACTAAATACAAAAATTTAAATTATTCATTATTTTTGTTAACATTTTGTTTCAAAAAGAAATATTTAAGGAAAACGATAATGTGCAAATTTTCATCCGATAACCTAGTTCTTATTTTAGTGCAAACTCGGCTCGCTATGGAGAATGTTCTTTCATTGTCTGTAGATGTTGGTTTTGCGGTTTGCAGAGCTTCGAACAAAAGTGTGAGATTATGACTTTTTTCCCCGGATACTTCAAAAAATAAAAACTCTTTCTGGACTGATGATAATAATCCTACTGGTTTACTGGAAATGGAAACCATAGCTGTAGAAATAGCTTTTTGAAATTGAGATTTCAAGTCAGTATTTAAAAGGTCGGTCTCGACATTATCTTCTGAATCTGATTCTGCTGACTCATCTGATTTGAATAATCTTTCAATTATTTTTTTCCCAAATGCCACTGTCGATAACTTTGAACAGTAATCAAAGTGAACATTTCGTTTCATTAAATTTTTTGGATGAAGCATGTACTGTACAAGAGACAATAATTTAATATTACGTCTTTTATCAATTTCTCTTTTCAAACAAACTAAGAAGTTAGAAGTTATTGGTGAATCGGTATTTTTTTCCAATGTTGAACATAACAATTCAATTACACTTTCCGCGGTAAATAGTGTAGCATCATTTCTTGCTAAGGCTTCTGCGGCAATCCGAACTGGCTCTAAAATTTTTTGAATGTTTATCAAATATTTTTCGTCTATTCTGGCTAACAAATGAAGAGAATTAAAATATTCTAAGGCTTCTTTTACTTCTTCTTTTACTTGTAAATATCGTTCTATCATGGGATCGATGGAATTCCAACGTGTCTTTATATCTATTTTTAATTCCAGTTCTTTGCCAAGTCGAGTTTTTATCTTCTCTTGCAAAAAATCATTTTTCAATGACGATAATCGAAAATATTTAATGACGCTGCGTAAGGCTTGCAATTGAATGAAAAAAATTGAATGACTGTATTCATCATTTTCAATTGCCTCGTTTATCTTTTCAATTATCATATGGTTATCTGGTTCAGCAGAGTCACCATCATCAATGTCAGCGTCACTGTCATATTCCTCTTCCAAAATAATGTCTTTCTCATTTGCAATTGAACTCTGGTCAGTTTCATCAACATATTTTTGGTAGAAAAACTTGGTTACTGATAAATGTAGTGCATGGTTTAAGCATAATACCGGTTCAACTGGACTTTCTCTATTATATTTTTGCATTACTGCTGCACCATCGTTGATTGAACATAAAATATGATGATCAAAATCTACGTTGAACTCATTTAATCGGTTTCTTATTATTGCCTGAATATTTTTTGCATCACATTTTCCAGTTATTCTTGCTAAACCAAGATTGTAATTTTCTTTGTCATCATACAAAATAATATTGCAATATCTTCTATTTTTGATGCTTGTCCATTCGTCTACAGACAGCGAAAATCGTTTCCCAATAGAAATTTTGGACTGTAATTGTTCTACAAGTTGTATTTTTATTTTTTCGTAATAAACTTTTACCAATTCCATCGTGCCCGTTGAATTTTTTGGAAGCTTGTGTCCTAGTTTATTTATACTTTGCCGAATGAAAGACGAATTTGTGACGCCATAATAAGAGAAACCATCTAAAGCAATTAGTCTAGACACAATCTCTTCTAAAGTTTCACGTTGTAAATAACTGGATATTAATATTTTATCCTTTTTAAATGTAGAGGCAGAAGTACTAGGACCTGCATCATTATCAGCTGCTTTTTTGATCAAAATTTTATGTACAAGTTTAAGGTGCGAAATCATTCCACTTGTTGAACCACCATCACATTTAATAGATTTTTTACATAATCTGCATATAGCTTCTTTATTACTGTCTTTTCGCTTTTCAAAATGCTCCCAAACATTTGAAGAACCCATATTCTATTTAAACAATATTCTATTTATTAAAAAATATTAATTTTTCAATATAATTTTATTTTAATAATAAATCAATAACGTTATAGATAAATCTTATATTACTTACGAGATTTTTTGTTTCTAAAAATTTGTTTCTATGTATTACGAAATATTATTTATTTTAAATAAAAAATCACAAAATCACATGCACAGTTCTTTAAGTAATTCAGTTTTACTGGTTTTTATATTTATTGTTATAGGATAAATATAATATTTTTTTATTTTGCACAATAACCGTATTACCGGTAATTTAGTAAATATTTTTACCGGTAAACGGTAATGTAAAAATGCGCAATTTACCGGTAAACGGTAAAGGTTTTTACCGGTAGAGGAACTATAGTTACAACACAATCGCCGACTGTCATTATCGAAGACATGAAAAATTAACGACAGCACAATAGCTTTAAATGAAATAGAATCGAAGAAAACTATTATCAAGAGAAGAAATTACGATAGCAGTTACCTGGCATTGGGTAGTAGTCTCAAAACTTGCTTTTCCATATCGACGTTCGTTGGCTATCTCGCGGTAAAGTGCCAGTCAGATTATTCCAAATGAGGGAAGTTTCAGCATTTTTTTCTGAAAAAGAGTCGCCATTAGCTGTAATGTGTCTCAGATATATACATGGTTGCACCAGCTTGCATACCTTGCTGATATACTTGCTAAGTTGAATGAGCTAAATCTTTCAATCCAGGGTCGCATTGTTACCATCCTTACGACTACAGAGCAGCAATTAAATTGAAAATTTTAACGATTATTAAACGGTGACGAGTACTTTAGTTTAAAGAAAATGTTGTTGAACATCTGGCAATGTCGAGTACTTTCCACATAAAGATGAAAATTTTAACTGGCTGAGAAATCCGTTCCTCGATTCACTACAAATTGATAATATAACAAACAAGGAACGTGAGTAATTAATAGATATTAATACAAATTTTGTATTGGGTCGCCAAGTTTCTGGTTTCTGGCTAGTGGGTCCCTATTTAAAACAGTTTGAGGACCCCTGCCTTAAACTTTAAAGATTTAAGTTTTAAAGCAAACTCATTGTTTTCATTGAAGTACTCTCTTTCTTTATTAAACTTTTATTTTGTAATTCAGTGTTTCTTGGTAAAAAAATAAATGTAAAAAGTGTGAATATGTTATTTTAAGCTATTCTTAATATTGATGATCCGCATTAACGAGGAATATAAAATAGTGCTCCACTACTAAAAAGGATTGAAAACCTCTGTTATATATCAATGATTCCAGTCTTTTTTGACTTACAACACAGTAAGAAAATATGAAAATTTTCGTTATACTTAAAACTTAAATAAAAAAAATTAATCATCATTAATATTTAATAATAATATTATAAAAACTTTTTAATTAATTAATAAACAATTAAAATTCTCAGAGATTAAATTAATTTATTTTAGAAAGATCTCATTTTTAATTGAATAACTCTAAAAAAAAGTTATCTCCAAATCAAAATTACAACACTAAAGTAACCGAAATAATACTAACAAGAAATCCATTTTTTTTGATGAGGTTAAAATGAAATTAGTAACTTTTTTAATAATTAATAATTAATTTTCGTTAATGAACTTCAAAGAAACGATTTTAATCGTTAGCTGACAGTATTTATTTTTTCCTCACTGGGAATATAATTAATGATTGCCGATAAGGATGATTTGTTGCAAAATGAGTAATTTTGAATTTTGTTTACCATAGCTTTTCTAGCTATCAAGTTGTGTGTGTTCAACCAATGAAAAATAAATGATTTTCATCTGGTATGAAAAATTTTTCTCTTTCTTCCCATTAAAAGTTTATATTCCTGTAATTGTATTTTGTTAGTGTGCTTTGATTCTTATAAAGCAGACTCTCCTTACTGGAGATCATTTTATTGTGTTATCCAAAAAAAATCTATTGAAAAATCGCACATTTCGAAGTATCATTTAATAAGGTGACCAACTATACTCATTTACTGAGTTTTGTACTCTTTTTCGCAAACCGTACTCTTTTCAAATCCTGTACTCTGAAAGTACTCATTTGTATAATTTTATACTCATTTGTATTTCTAAAACATTTTTTAGATTATTTTATTTCAATTTTATTAATTAAATATTTAAAATTATGTTGACAGTGATTTGATTTATTATACTATAATTTATAGTTTAATTTTCATTTTACTTAAATAATATGAGATTATAATATTTATTTAAAATATAAATAAAAAATATATTACTAATTATTTTATAATATAATTTTTAGATTATTAATTCAAATATGAGCGATAACAAAAGAAGGAAAAATCGTTTAAACGAAAATTTAAAAAAAGAGTTTCCGTTCATTGTAGTTAAAACGGAAATGAATGACTCATTGGTTAAATGCGCAATCTGCAATAGGGAATTTTCAATTGCAATTCACGGACGTAGTGCAATAACGGCACACATTGAAATTAA
This sequence comes from Schmidtea polychroa, assembly GCA_959609185.1. NCBI lineage: Eukaryota > Metazoa > Platyhelminthes > Tricladida > Dugesiidae > Schmidtea > Schmidtea polychroa. Next base: position 10,648 of record CAUHTR010004900.1, on the reverse strand, counting down.
AGTACATAAAACGTTTCATGACACAGCAGCGTCAACATCCAAACTGACACATTTTTTAAAGGGAATACTTTTGGTACTAATGAAAAAAAATTGGCAGCTATGGAGGGTACTTTCGCTTTTCACACAATAATCCATAATCAAAGTTTTCGCAGCATGGACTGTACTACTAAATTATTAAAAAAAATTTCTTGTGCTCGAATCAAAATGTGAGTCTATCGTAACCAGTGTATTTAATTAATACTGCAAGAAAATGCTATCAGAAAATCTGGATTCTGTATCATATATATCTATTCTATCAGACGCATCGAATCACACTGAAATAAAACTTTATCCAATTTTAGTAAGGTATTTCGATATTAATAACGGTATTCAAATTAAGATTTTAAATTTGGAATCAATCGAAGGGGAAACATCAGACATTTTGTCTAATCACTTATTTCGAGTTATAACAGACAACAATTTGAATAAGAAAATTTTGGCGCTCTCGGCTGATAACACAAATACTAATTTTGGAGGACGCACCCGTAAAGGTGTCAATAATGTGTACACTGTATTACAAGATCTTCTGAAACGAAATATTTTGGGAATTGGTTGTAATGCTCACATTATATCAAATGCCATCAATACAGCATCAAGTTCAATGTCAATAGATGTGGAAGTAATTATTACAAATATATATTTATATTTCAATCGGTTTACAGTACGGGTAGCAAGTTTGAAAGAATTTTGTGAAGAGGCTGGTGTTCAATACAAAAAACTGCTTGGTTATTCCAAAGTCAGATGGCTTGCTTTAACTCCAGCGTTTTGCAGTTATATGATCCAATACGTTCATATTTTTTAAGCCTTGACAAATGACCTACCATTTTGAAGAAATTCTTTCAAAACGATATGTCAGAACCTATGCTTTATTTTATTCACAGTCAGGCGTCGTTGTTTCATAAAATTACTCTACAAATTGAAGGAGATAAAATTTCAGCAGCAGAAGTTTGTATTATATTAAACGATTTCATACTGCAATATAAATCAAGATTTAATGATGGATTTTTACCACTAATTCTAAAGAATAAACTGACCGTTTTGGAAGATTCCAATCCCGGAATAAAAAATGAATTTTTAAAAGAAGTTAAAAATTTTTATAAAATTTGCTATGAATATATCGAAGAATGGATAGCGATCCGGATTAGAGCATTAAATTGTTTCAAATGGACCCTTCTAAATAGTAAAATTGAATGGAAAGAAGTTTCTTCAGCAGTCGAATTTGTAATGAAGGAAGTAAAAGATATTGTTATTAATGACAATTTTCTCTTTGAAGAAATTCGAAGAGTACATTTATATTTAAATGAAGAAAAATTAAATATTAATGTGAAAATAAATATTTAATTATTAATAATTAATACTTTCGGGAGTAACTTGAAAATTGAAAAAACTGAAACGAGATTCTAGAGATGACAAACTTTACTCACAATAAAAAATTATATCAATTGAAAAAATTTGCTTTGAAATAAACGTTATAAGTCTTGTAGAGTTTTGAACTATTATTAATTATTAAACTATTAGAATTTTTTCCGTGATACACTTGCAAAGTTCTCACAATACACAGTTTTTTAATTACTTCTCTAGATCAACAAACCCTTCATTTGGATTGTTGGGTTTTGGGTTGGTGATAATATTTGTAAAGTTAAAATTCTTACTCTGACTCCAAGTGTGTCTTTGACTGACCCACAAATAAAACTTGACAACAGAAATCATTATTGATAATCACAAATAATTTTCACTTTACACTGACAATCAATTCAACACTCTGCTCAGTGGCTAAACAATGCTTATTGCAACACTCAGTGAGGAATAGCACTCGTGTACAACACCGGATTGAAAGATCACTAACTACTGATTGGTTTATCGACTGGGACTTTGAGTTGGTTGTTTTCTTTGAGCTTCTTCGACAACTTTATTCAAATATTCCAATAACTTCTTTTCGTTTATTTCTCAACTAATTCTTTTCTCAAAATCTTAAACAATTATTCTCCAACATATCGTTTTCCAATAAATACTTGTTTCAATGACTTCTATAAATTTCTACCACAATTTCTCCGTTAGTTTTATCTCCTTTTTCCGTATACTCTTGCCTCGTTTTCCGTTCATTTTCGTCTAATATTTTGTCTGATTTTTGTGTCAATTTCTTGGCCAACAGTTCCTCTTTATATAGCTCGTTTCATTTGTGGCACTAGAGATAATCTAATGTTTCCCGCTTCTCTTTCTTCCTAATTTCCCATTTTGTCTCTGACAGGTGTCGATATATATTTTGCTTTTCCCCTTTTTTGTAAGGCCGACTTCTCCCGGCAGTTCCGATATCTCTGAAAACCTGTCAAGATATTTCTTTTCCCTCTTGTTCTGTTTTTGGAATTTAAAATTCATTTTTGCCTTCGCACTAATTAATTAGTAATGACCTTTTTTGCTTTCTTTTTTGTTTTCTTTTTCTCATTTTCCATTTATTCTTACTTTCGTTTCCTTCTCCGAGTTCCCCTAAATCGTCCTGTTTGTCGTGACGATTTTCCCCCAAGTAATTTTATTTATTTATAAATTTGTTATTTAGGTATCCTCAACAGGATCTTGGCATATAACATAAAAGATTTTACGAACCAAGTATAAAAGTATTCAGTATTTTATATAAAATTAAATATCTTTCAAAAACTTGAGCACATTTCAAAACATTTTAATCCATCAGTAACTCTTAAAATAAATTAATTTTAACATATTGTGTATATTAAAAATAATTTTTAAATATAATACTAAAGATTATAAAAAAGATAATAACAACGAAAAAGTTATTTAGCAAATATGCCAACGCTGCATAGATAAGAAAGGGGAAGCTTGTTGCCAACTAACCTTTAATAGGTCTATTTGTAACTAGTAAATTTAACAAATACTTCTACAAAATGTCAATTATGTTTTAATATTTAATAAAACTAGAATATGAATAACTACTTATTCCGAATATTAAATTATATATTTATAACTAACGAAAACATTCAAAAATTATATATTTTTTAATCAACACAGCGTTATCCTTAAAAATCACATCTATAACAAATATTGAGTATCTTTTTTTATTATTTAACACTAGATTTACGAACTGAGCCAATTTGACTCATTTAAAATTCTATTGCTACATATATATAATACTGCTTTATTATTTTTTGAATACATATGTTTGTTTTTAGATACGTCATGAAATATAGGTAAATATTAATTACTCTCCTCTATCGACTCCTTCATTTCGCATATCGAATTAGGTTACTTTTACGGCTATGAGCCAAATTGACTCATAAAATAATTTAACAATTAATCGCTTTCAGCAAATGAAACTTATGGCGTATGTAATGGAATTGCTTACCAGAATTCTAAAGAAGCGCATGCTTGAAGATTTATAATCAATATCGTCAATTTTTTGGTTAGCTGGTGTAAAAAAGTGCCCTACTTACCGAGCTATTTCATCATTCCGATTGATACATCGTGTAAACAGATCTTTTTTGGTAAAATAATATAGTTTTATAAAATCAATTTTCGACAACAGAAATTCGATCCACCAAGATAATTAAAATATTTACTTGAATAAGATATTTCAATTAATATATATTTAACATCTAATTACTCAGGACAATATAGGAAAAATTCAGAAACACTGTCTTTTGCTAAATAAAAATAAGGGAAGACCTATCAGATAATGCATCGGATGTACCTGATATGGAACTATGTGATAACGAAATTGTAATAGAGGAAGAAGTCAATAGACACTGAAATTTAGAGTAGTGAAGAAGATGATCTTTGTTATATAACTCCTGGCAAAAAAAGTGTGCGGATTATTTCTGATTCCGAGACCAAAAATGAATTAGATGATATTGATATAACTCCCAATGAAGAAATTTCTACAGAAAAAGCTGCTGACGGGACTTAATGGAAAACATTGAAAGAAGGTAGAGATGTAGGTAGATTGCCAAGTTATACTGTATTCAAAGAAGTCTCAGGTCCAACTGCTTATGCTAAAAGGTATATTATGCTCGGTTCGGTAAGCAGTGCTTTCAAATTGATCATTGACGAAGGCATGATGGCATATATAAAATCATGAACCGAACTTGAAGCTCGTAGGGTCTTGAATAAGGAATGGAATGTTACAAAATCAGAAATATGGTCTTTTTAGCAATTTTATATGTTAGAGGAGCATACGAGGCTAAAAATTTCAAATATTCATATTTGTGGTCCTCGAAATTGGGGCCGGTTTTGTTCTCCAAAACAATGTCAAGAGATAGATTCATAGGTGTATTTGGGTTCATGTTTTGATAAAAAAACGAAGTAAAAGACTGAAAACCGACAAATTTGAATTAATTTCAAAAATATGGAACAAATTTATTGAAAATAGTCAGGCTTGTTACAAACCAGCCACAAACCTTACAATCGATGAGCAATTGTTTTCAAGTAAAGCTAGATGCCGATTTACACAATACATGCCAAACAAACCCGATAAATTTGACCTCAAAATTTGGCTTGCATCCGATGTCAGAAGCAAGTATCTTGAAAATGGCTTCCCATACTTGGGTAAGGATGAATCTCGTGATTCGAGCATTTCACTATGTGAATTTGTAGTAACTAAGCTTGCAGAACCATATTTAGGCTGTGGACGAATTATCACACAGACAATTTTTTCACAAGCCTCTCACTAACGAAAAAGTTACTTGCAAAGAAAACTACTTTGGTTGGCATTATACTTCCAAACGGAAGAGAATTATCAAAAATTGTGAAATCTAAGAAAGATAAAATAGAAAGGTTTTCAACAAAACTTTATAAATCTGAAAATTGTACTATAACCATTTACAAAATCAAGTCCAATAAAGAAGTTCTATATAATAATTAAAAAAAACTTATTCCGGAAACAGTAGAGTTTTATAAAAGCACCAAGTATGGCTTGGATATATACTTGACCAGATGGCCAGAAAATAGTGTTAAAGCAGGCTATCGCATATGGCCTCTACAAGTTAACATCTTAGATTTAGCAGCAATCAATGCTTGGATTCTATATATAGAGACAAGCCAACTAACAATTTCATGAAAGAATTTTATTTTTCAATTAGCCGAAGAGCTAAGAAACTCAAACGACGAAGAAATGTTTTCCATAAAACTTTTGGTAAAAAAGCTTGTATTTTAATTCATTTGAAACAACTTTTTTTGCAAAAAGCTTCAATTTCGTTGTTTGAGTCAAATTGGCTCACTTCAGTAAAAAAAACACCCGTAAATCTAGCGTTAATAAACTAAAAGAATTATATAAAAAACTAGAAAAATAAATCTGATAAGTAAAAATTATACCAAGGAAATGGTAAAAAAGTGAAAAATCAAGAAAAATAACCGGAAGAAGTCGGTTAAAAAATAAATAGGTGGAAATTTTACAAATATCAGTATAAACTTTGTGTTATGACTACAAATGGACAATTGAACAACTGAACCACAAACACAGATTGAATTATCAATGTTATATTGATACCAAATAATTAACATGGCATAATAATTGAGGCATCTACGCTTTTTTAACTGAGTCATTAAAGATCATACATGGTATAAAATTGTTATAAATTATATATTTAAGAGTTATTTTATACTCCAATAATGTTTTTCCTCACAATTTACAATAATATTTAAATTATTTTACTAAAAGATATAATTCGCTGTTTTAATAATAAATTTTTAAAATTAGATTTAGTGATTATTTATGTGATATTTATATATGTGACACGATGTTATCTTTATAAATACTTTATTGTTTATGTTCCAAGAAAGTAATAGTTTAATAGTTTAAGACAATGAAAGTGGTAAGTCGTTGAGTGAAATTTCACTGACTTATTCGAAGAGTGGGAAATCATTTATTAATTATAGGTATAAAGAATTCAGAAAGTAGCAATACCCTTAAATCAGTATTACATTGCAGATCGATAATTTCAAGTTGTAGCTCATTCAGTACACTATCAACATCTATTGAAAATGGATAGCATACTATTGCCAAACTGCTTTCAATCTTTTGGAAGTCTCAAAATCTTCGTGAAAAATCGTCACTCTGAGCATTAATAATTTCACAATGTCATTCATATTATATTCTGGTATCTTCATTAATTTCATATTTGGAAAGCGATCTCACTTTTTATTAAATGTTGAAGAAAAAATTGAAATTTGTTCAAACTTTTCACCATATATCATGGGCATAAAATTTATTTCCTTGTAACACTGCGTAGAAAGTATTTAATTGTGCCACAAATGGAAAACAAATTTTGATAGATTGATGACTGTTGGTTTTTTTGAAAATAAAATTAAAAGAAATCGGTATACAAATTTAAAAAAAATTATTTAAATATTAATTTAATATAAAATATAGATGATTTTTTGTTTTTCATGAATTGTCTTCGATTTCGATTTTCAGTTGATTTTACATATATTTTATTCATTGATTTGATTTTCCTTGACAAATTGATACAACTGGCAGAATGAATAAAACGAGAATCGTAAATAACCCGAAACCCTGTGATTCTCAATTAATGATTTGAAGTTGATTTTAAAATGTTAAATTGATATGATCCATTGTTATAAATATAGTAATACCTTGGATTGCGAGTAACTTTGTTTGCAAGTATTTTGCAAGACGAGCAAGTTTCTAAAATACATTTTAACTTGATAAGCGAGCTAAGTCTTGTAATAAGAGTAACATGTATACGCTTGTCTACCAACCGCCACGTTTGGTTTCAGTCGGTGTGCTTTACATATTTACTCAAAGTATTGTACGAAGTATTGATTATTTTCTTTCTAAACGCGGTTAAGGAGTATTTTTTGATAACAGCACTGTAACAATGACTCTCAAAAAGAAAACTGTTGAAAAAGAAATTGATAAGAAAATGATTTCGGTGGAAGTTAAGAAGCACACACGATGTATGCGAGTGGTCAACATCACACAATTTTATAATAAGTCTACATCGACTATTTGCACAATGTTAAAGAAGAAAAAAGAATTAAGGGGACGAGATATAGAAAAGTTGCTTTTCGTGTGGATAAACGATAAAAAATCAGCAGGTAATACTGTGAAAACTTTAAAAAGAGAAGTGGTATTCATAGTGTTGTGCGACATGTAGAAACTTCTAGTTCGGACGTTAAGGTAGCTGAAGCGTTCGCCACCGAATTTCCGAAACTCATGATTTCCAAGGGTTATCTACTACAGCAAGTTTCTAACTGTGTCCAGACAGGGCTTCTTTGGAAAAAGATTCCAAAGAAGACTTACATTATTATAGAAGAGAATGCAATGGCTGGTCACGAGCCCATGAAAGACCACCTCACCCTCTTGTTTTGTGCTAATGCAAACTGGGATTTTAAAATTAAGCCCTTGCTGGTTTATCATTCCGAGAATCCACGAGCCTTCAAGAAATGCAAGGTACAGAAGAATCAGTTAAACGTTATGTGGAGGTCTAACATCAAAGCTTGGGTCACTCGTATCTTGTTCTTTGAGTGAATCAATGAGGTTTTCGGTTCTAAATGAAAAAATACCTTTTAAAAAATAATCTGCCACTCAAAGTTTTGCTAATTATGGACAATTCCCCTGCTCATCCTCAAAGTCTTGAGGATGTCTTACTGGAGTAATTCGAGTTCATTAAAGTGAAGTTCCTTCCTCCCAATACCACTCCACTACTTCAGCCCATGGATCAGCAAGTTATTTCGAACTTAGAAAAGCTTTACATCCAAAGCATTATTTCAGCGATGCTTTGAGGAAACTGAAGGAACAAATCTTACCCTCCGATTATTCCGGAAAAATCATTTCTCCATTGTGAAGTGTCTCAAAATCATTGATAAAGCTTGGAATCGGGTCATCAAGAGATCGCTCAATGCTGCTTGGAGAAAACTGTGGCCTGACTGCATTCTAGGATATAACTGTGAGGGGTTATCTCATGAAGAGGAACTGCCAGTTCTGGATGAAATTGTCTCCTTGGGGAAGAACTGAGACTGGAAGTGAATTAGGACGACATTGAAGAGCTGGTGGATGAACAGGGGAACAAGCTAATGGATCTGCGTCGCGAGCAACAGCAAAAGTTTGTGGAAGAGATCTCGTGTGAGGTAGACGAGAAAAAGGAGGAGAGATCACTGACTTCAAATGAGATTAAGGACATGTGTAAAATGTGGAAAACAGTCCAAAATGTTGCGTAAAAACACCACCCAAATAAGACTGTGGCAGTGCGAGAAGTCAATCTTTTTAATGACAATGGAAAATCACATTTTCGGGAAATTATAAAGAGAAGGCAGAAGCAAATGTCCCTTGATAGTTTCGTCGTTAGAGTTACATAAAAGGAAAAAGATTCCAGTGTTCCAAATGCAAATTTATTGTGTGTATTATTTTATATATTCTTTTTATTTTGTATTAAACATTTTATTTGAATAAATTTTTTGTTATGGAACGAATCATTTGTTATAAGTAGGACAACCCAAATGCCAAGATTGAAGAGAAATTTTAATTGATTTAATTGTCGATTAACAGTATATGAATATAAGTTTCACATAATTCTGCAGTAAATTTAATTTTATATAAATTCTGGTTCTAATTTTTAAAATTTTTTATAGTTTAACCCCATGACAAAAACATTTTTAATCGCTCGAAATGCAATTCAGCGATCTATGTTCGCATGTACCCTAATAAGTTCACCATCGACCCAGAGGATCGCCTATTTTTATTCTGTGTTCAACAATAGTAAATTGTTGCAAAAATATATAATGTCGAGTCTCGTCGCAAGAAATCATCACACCAAAATGGATTGAAATTTTAAATACTGGTGCAAACATTTTTAATTACCGGTGAAATTAGCGAAAGAATCATCAGATTCTTCGTAGAATCTGATATTTTACTATCAAAGCTACGAAGAAAATCTATGAAAAATTTATTTAAGAGTCCTAATGTCGAAATTCCATCAGAAACCCAGGCTAGAAGAGTACTTATTAAAATGGAATGTGAAGAAATAACCAAGCTGATAAATTACTTTTCAAGTTCGAGGATATTCTTAATAATGAATGAATCAGAGATCAAAAAACAAAAAATTTTAAATATTCTTTGTGGAAAAATTTCCGAACCTTCACTACTCAACATTTTGGAGGTGAAAGTTTTAGAATCTAATATATTTGCACTTTTAATAAATGAATGTATTCATCAAACACTTGAAAACTTTGGAATTAAAATTGAACAATTTGCTCTTAATATATCAAATGCGGCACCTTACATGATTAAATACGGTATTTCAAAAATTTAAATCCGAAATTATTCCATATCATGTGCTTAGTGCACCAGGTTCATAATTGCGCAATGCGTATTAAAGCTCAATATAAAGCTGTCGATATATTAATAGGTGCAGTCCAAAATTCAAATCACGCCGCTCTAAATTCGTTTCCAACACCAACCACCCATAGTAATAGTAACTAGGTGGTCAAACTGGCTGCGCGCAGCTATTACGCCGATAATTTGCCAGAAGTAAAAAGAATAATTTTGAAGATGATGTTAAAATAATTGCAAATATGAAAGAAAGTATACTAAACGATTGACTAGTTGCCAAATTGGTTGAACTTAAATTAAATTATGAAGTGTTGATTGAATAACTGGATAGATTTGAAAATGGTGAATTTTCAATACTATGTGGTTACAATTGTTTATCAAATGTATTGTTTTCTACAGATCCCTGCGGTATAAAACAGCATATTGGTGTACGATTAGAATCAAATAGCATATCCTCCATTAGTAAACTACAAAATCCCGAAGTTTCACCGAGTGTATATTCTATGTTATTCAACTGTCCACCAACATCTATTGCAGTGGAGCGGAGCTTCTCTATGCTTAAAAATGTTAGTATTAGATAGAAATTTCAACAATGAAAATATATACACTTATTTTACATCTTATTTCAATAAGGATAATAATAATTCATCGGTAGAAGATGATGGTTCGGATTTTGAGATTCAATAGGTAGGGTAGCTGGCTTTTTTAACCTTTTATGATTGTTGTATTAATAAACGGTTTATCTTTACTACCCATTGTTTATTATTTTTTAATTTTTTATACTTAATCTCCTTTTCCCTAATTGGTTATTCATTGACCAATACTTCTATTACGTAATCGGCTATTCTCTAACCAATACCCTTTTATAAAGTACCCATCTATCCAACTCAACAAACAAATTAATTTTATATCCAATATCTATTTGGTATTTTTTTTGCCAAAAATGCCAAAATTCTGAAAATTTTTGCTGCGGATTACAAATACGTTTCCGGAACGAATTAAGCTCGTTAACCGAGGTACCACTTTATATAGAAAGATGTTGAATAGGATATCAACAAAATATGTCAATGAGTTGACCGAATTATCATCGACTATAATATTTAAGTCATCATTATTGACAGATGATTGGTTGATAAAGATCACCACACAATGAATTATAATTAAATTATAAACAGAATAATATTTATCCTTCCACATCCTCTCGCTTTCACATTGGTTCAGACCAGTTTACACGCAATTTCAAACTATTTCAAAACCAGAGATGATGAAATAATTAATAAATTATGATAATAATAGCGATAATAGCGATGG
>CAUHTR010004899.1:0-32601 GCA_959609185.1 Schmidtea polychroa | reverse complement strand
ACATTACAAGATGACTTTTCTTTATTGAAATGTATATCGAACGTATACAAAACTGAATTTAGAAAAGTGAATTCAACCAATCAAAATTCGACTCTATCTATACAAGCAATTCTATAATATAAAATGTGTTTGTGTGTATTTTCGAATATTTATCAAAGAAATTTTTTATTTGAAACGTTTGAATTATAGTTTGTCTATTAAAATTGTATTTGAGAGATATATTTGCATTTATTATTTGATCTTTAAGGTTAGCAAAAGGTAGCATTAATGGCAATTGCAATTCTTTTGTCAGTGGCTTATTTGCATAATGATTCTTAATGTCAGTTTTGGTTGTTGAATAGTTACTGACGGACTGCTGCGTACTTGAAAGGTACATCAATGCTGGACTCTGACAGTTTTAGGTGTAACTATTGACTTCATGACATTTATGTTTGAGCGGTGGCTGATACAATGATATTAATGTAACGATTAAGGTATAATTATTTATTTTATTAATAAAAATTTTCTTTTTCTTAAAAAGTTATTTGCGACGTTTGATTTGTAAGTTGATCCGTTTGTATTTGATATATAGTTAGGGTTGTCTTAGATATCATTTTCACCTGAAAACGTTTGAGTTGGTGTTATTGGTGTTGACTCTGAATACGCGTCCATATTTGGACAAAATAACCTACAAGATTTCACTATAATACTTGTAGTGCCTGAAACATGCATATTTAATTTAAGTTTTTTTAATTGTTTAAATGAAAATTACAAATTCATTATTGAGGTAATAAACAAAAATGACGTTGTTAAAATATTCACATTTTCTCGCCTCTTTGTTTTTTCAATTGATCAAAAGAAAATTAGAAATGTATTCCAAAATCTGGAATCACAACAATTTGTGGAACATCGTACTACTTTAACTCAACATCCAATGTATAATTGCTTGAAAAAGAAAGACGAAACCATTGTTTTATAACAATATCGATTATGGACGCTTGTTTGCTTTTGCAAATTTCAGTCGCGGAAATGGAACAAACACAAAACTAAGCTTTTAATTCAGATTCCACCGATCGCCATTCAAATCTTCAAAACTATATTGTATCAGTTAATAAATATATTTCAAAATTTTCAATTATTCTTATGCCCATACAATACTATTGAACTATTATCAAAATAGTTTTAAAATTTTATGTATTGTTTCATGTTTATCGAATTTCCATCAATATTATCAACTTATGATCTTTACATTTTGCTTGGTGTTCTAAAGGTTCATGTTATTGTTTGAGAAAGCTGTTCTGTGGCATACCAATGACATATCTAGGCAAACTAATCCTGATTATTAATTTTTATTTCCTACCCGGTTTTCCTTCAAATCAAAATTATTTCTTTTTTTGTCAGAATCAGAGCAATGCTAAATACACGTCATGCGAAATGAACTTTTACCATTCGCATCATACTAATTTCTGTCAAAATTCGTCATTTTGATTTTTTTTCAAATTTTTAATTTTTATAAATTTTACCATTTTATCTATTTGCACATTTAATATTTTTTTATTCAACTTATTTTGAGCTACTTTATGCAAATCCCAACAGATGCTATTTTATGGATTATTAGAAATCGAAATTTTAGTAAAATAGGAACAGCTTAATTAGGAAATAATACAATAGTCTAAGCCTTAAAAAGGCTTAAATAAAAACCTAAGCAATAGCTTCAATCATCAGAATTATGATTGACCAAATTGAAGTAGACTTTTTTGTTTCAGATGAAATTAAGTATCTGTAATGTCTCCCACTTTTAATAATTGAACTTAAAATATATTATTAAATTAATTAAATTAAAATTAAATTAATTGTAACTAAATCAAATTAAAATCATTATTTAAATAATCGTCACTTTTTTCCAAAATCAAAATCATATAAAAAAACAATTAATGAATCATTCAACTTCCCAAGCATTAAATCTCATCAGAACCAATAAAGAAAATATGCCAGGCATTCAAGAAACTGAAGCCTTCGTTTTTAGCTATGATCTCTCTGATGATGGTCTTGATCATCAACATCATCTTTTCGACCCAAGAAATTTAACTTGGAACACTAATTTTTAATTCTAGCGATTATCCTGTTAAAATAGAACAGGACTGACCCATCGTCTTCAGCCAAAAGGAGTTAATTAACAAAGTTATTCCAAGTTATTATTTTTGATGAGGTATTACAAAATGCATTTTCTAAACGTATAAAAAATATATTGCACAAGATTGTCAAAAAATAGTTCCTAAATACGCTTTTACGATCTTATTGCAATATTATATTTTATCAGTATCTAAAATAAAACCAAACAATTTTTTTCTATTCTATAGAAAAATTTAATTTTTTATTGTTATATCAAAAGAAAACATAATTAAATATATTTTTGGAAAACAAAAAATAAGATTTTCTTCACACTAAAATAGGAATTGAAATTGTTGTTATGACCATTAAAACGATACTGTAGAGACATACAACTAATTCGAATAAAGATTTTATTCAAAAGGATATGGAAATAATAAATGGATATATCTGCTCCAGTATTCAATGTTCCAACGAAAGCACGGACACTTGATCTGGCGATTGTACGGAAATTGTTGATGATCTTGAATTTTAGCATGTAGACTCCAGTATCGTATGATGTGAAAGTATTTGAATATATATATAACCTATATATATATTTATTTATTTATTTATACTGTAACATAAATTTTTATTCCATCAGTTACAAAATAACAAATATTATGGAATATCATTATTTTTTAAATTTAATTTTTATTCTACAATGCCATTTTTATAAATTCTCAGAATTCCCCCAGATGGAGAAATTTTACTTTATTTATAAAATTAGTGTTCACTAGATATTTTGTTGTTTCGTTATGCACCAGTAATAAGAATTGAAATGTAAGAAAACTCTTTTCATGGAGTACTGAACAAAGTGAATTATCATGTTTTCTAAAATAGATTTTATTGGAAAATTTTATACTAAAATTTATGAAGTCATTTTCAATTTATCAATGATAATTCCATAACTTAATAATTAATTTGATGTTTGAATTCTTATGTTCTATATACAGGGCCGGATATGAGTCAATTGAAGCGATTGAACCAGATCGGGCCCCGCGCTTGGAAATGATACATTCGGATTATGACTTTAAAACTTTTTCTCCCATTTTTTTTCATGGTGCCTTTTTTGCTGATCTCATTTTTGCCGTCGGGGTTACACAATTTTGAGAAAACGTCGTGCGGTTTCAAAAATCATGGCAAAAATGTGATCTAGGAAATTTTTTAGTTTTTCTAAACAGTTTTAAGCTAATATTTCTATTTACAAAAATTTACAAACCCTAATTTGAAAGCTACATTTTACATTTAAGAAACCGTCCTACGAGTTTGCTGTTGTTTACCATTCTATGCCTCCAATTCTATAATGAAAACAGAGCAACACAAATGTAATAATTTTTAATTAATTTATCTGATAAATAACGTTTAAAAATTAAAAATTAAGTTCTGATTGGGTCATTTATAGGATGTTGTTTAAATAATGTTTATTTTCCAGCTCATTCAAGTGCATACTCATTACTTTATCAAAAACTTCCAAATTGTGAGTTCATTTAAATTTATATAAACAGCAACGAAACAAAAGCATCATTTCTAAATCATCGATGAATATTGGCGAGAGAAGTTCAAAAGCAAGGCAAAAGAATTTGAAAAATCAAGTAAGAAGGTGATCTGAAATTCCTATACGATTGCTTGAAATAAGTGAATTGTTACATGTTCCAAAAATAAATATCTAGATATATTTTATTATTAAAAATATAACAACAAAATTTTATTAAATGTTTGAGAGGCACTGCTTTAGTAGTTCCTACTAAAAATATATATTGGTGGTGATCAGAATCACTTCTATTTAAATCACAGTTTCGATAGTGCTTTTAGTAGGTATAGTTACTGTATACAGGTTATATTTATTTATCAACATATTAAAAGATTTTTCATGGCAAAACTTTATGTAGTTATATTCATTTAAAAATATAGAAATATTAAAACATATTTATGCATTTTTATATTGATAGTTATTTTTATATTTGGTACAGATTTTTTATTGTAGAAATTTGACTACCTTATGGATCATGACTTTTGATTTTTATAATTGGTTTTAGTTTTAAATAAATATTTAAAATTTATATTTCAATATGTAAATTCTAACTGTTAATAAATTTTTTTAATTTAAACTTTTATGGTCCCAGTGAAAATAATCCCATCGGATCTCACATCTATTAAATCTGGCCCTATCTACATGTGAATGTATTTATGAATGTGTGTATTCTGTATTAATGATAAATGATATACTGATAATATAATTCTGTTCTTTCTATTATTATATTTTTTGTCAAAAATAATTTTCTTTGGCTAGATCAACCAAACAAATCTCTTTTTCGTATTTTTATATTATCTCTTGCTTTGTTTATATGGACAAAACATCTCTCTTCTTCTCTCACCACTTTTTTCCATCACTTTCTTGGGATCCTTGGTTAATACAAGTGTAACAAAATTTGACAAATTTAAATTTTTATTAAAATCTGAAAACTCAAATATTTAAACAAAATTAAGTATTAATTATTTTGAAGTTTTCACCTTTCGCATCCTGAAATTTATTTTTGTAACCAGGGGTAATATTTTTGCGAGGAGGCATTTCGTAATCTGAAAACTTCGTGTGTAGAACCGTTCGTAAGTAGAGATACCACTGTAATATAGAAATGGTGTAATGTTGAGTGTTTTTATAGATTTTTATTCAGAAGTGTTTTTTTTCAACAGATATTTTCATAAAAACAGGTCTAATTCAGATACGAAAAGTGATGGGGATCAAATACTTTATCAGGTGCTTTCTGAAAAAATATTGATATAAAATCCAATAAAAGTGTATGATTGTAATTTTATTAATTAATTAAAGTAAATAATTAAATTAATTAATATTTTTAGCAATTTATTAAATAACAAACTTATTAAAGATTGTGTTAATATCTATTGTTACTTGATGCGGTTTGTCGAACTCCTTATTGATACATTACTCAATTGAAAGATTTTCTTCCGAAGATTTTGTTTGTAAATTATTATCGATTATTATTAGAATTAATAAAATTTAGTTTTAAATTGATTTTTATGGATACTACAAATAGAAAAACTACTGTTGGTAATAATAACGAAATTTTGACCCGATTAGGAAAAACATTGTCGCTTTTACTAATATTTTAGTTAATGAAATCAAATTTCCTCGTAGTAAATACATGTTATAAATGAATTTGGTTTATACAAATTTTTTAATTTGATAATAAATTTGTAAAATCAATTTTCACTAAAAATATTGAAAATTAAACTAAACAATGAAATTTTAAAAACGGATCTTGACTTTTTCTCTGAATGAGATCCATTTCCGTGTGAAAGACTTTAATATCTTATTTTTAATGGATTACTGGAATTTTTATTGAAATAACGACTGGCATCAATTAAAAGAAATTCCTCATTTTTGGTCACCACCCTAGATTATCTTAAATCGGCATTTTTACTTGCATTTTTTGTTGCAATAATAAACTTATTTTTACAATTCGTGTTATATTTTGAAACAAATTTCAATTTAAAACATTGGGTTGGAGATTAGTCGATATTTGGTTATATTTGTTTCATTAAAATACAATGAATAATGTACATTAGTGACAATCACTGCCTTTTTTCGAGATAAATTAAATATTGTAAGGAATAAGTTAAATAAAGCTTAACTTAATTAATTAACTAATTTAAATATTGTGTATTAATTAATTTAGAATTTAATAAGTTGTAAATAATAATTGTAAATATTATAATAATTTAAATGAAAGTATAATTATAATATAATTATATAATTTAAATTAATAGAATGATTGTAGAATGATGTTTTCTTGCTCAAGATATTGTTGACGTAAAATAATCATCTTGTTTATATATTGTGAATAAGAATATATATTTAAATTTCGAATCTTTAATTAATTTAAATGGATACAATTAATATTTGATCCACACAGTCTAACAAATACCATTGTGTATACTATTTATTTTAAAATAAAAATTAATTATCAAAAATAGTCGAGATAATGTGAAATATTTTCAAACTTATCATGTTATAGAGTGTACCAAATATGGCACAGCATATTTAATAATTTATTTCCCAAACATTTCTAAATGGAAAATTTACCAGGTGTCATTTAAAAAAAATAATTTAAATAAATTTGACCAGAATTAAAACTTCTATAATCCATGCTGGTGTGCAAATCTCATAATTTGTCATAAAATTATTTTCATTCAAATTATAAATTTTTTATATTTATACATTTTAAAGTTTTATTAATTTTTACTTATATTTGACGTTTATATATATATATATATATATATATATATATATATATATATATATATATATTAACACATAAGATATATTATCTTGATTATAATACTTTGGATTAATAAAAATGACTTTGATTGTGAAATAAGTAGAGACGTTTTCACAACATCTAACAGTGACAATTAAGACATATTATTTGTACCATACTTTTTTCCTAATCCATAAAAGCTAAAACAGAAGGAAATGGTCCTAGTTTAACGGAATTTGGAAGAGCAACAACACAAGAAACGTTATTAAAAACATATGTATAAGAATACAAGTAATTCATTGTTGCAAAGAAATGTATGAAGACAAAAAAACAATAATGTGCAGACGTTGATATTGTAATATTTAGAGAATAAACAATATATTAATAAAAACATGGATTTTTAAAATTATTTCTAACTTATATCAACTCATGAATCGCGTTGTATTAATAGAAAAAGCAAGGAAAATAATTATTTTAAAACAAATTATTCTTTTTCTATGTATTTAGTTTCTCGATTAATCCGGTGTTTTGACAGAGCTAGATACTCAGGCTATGCAGGGTGATGCTGCTGCTATCTCTTATTGAAACCAGTGGCGTAACTAGTGGACGCAGGACCCTGCGTTGCGGGGGCCCACCAGCTATAGGGGGCCCAAAATTATTACTAAAAAAATATTTACAATCATTTTCTGAAACTTTTTTCCCGCAGTTATATTTACCTACAAACATAAAACTATCATTGAATAGCTGCTGCTGTGAATAACTATGTATTAAACTTTAACCGAAATATTTAAGTGGAAATATTTTACATTGCGCGGGGGGCCCAAGTTTTGAAGTTCCGCCACTGATTGAAACTTAGGTAATTAGGTAATTTAATTGATTTATTTTCCCTTTTTGTAAGTAAAATGTGAAAGGCACTCTTTTTCTTGCATAAATATTTGCTTCTAACTAGTCCTTAATCATTTTCAAGCAAGATCTTTAGTGGAGAATGAAAAAGAAGTAATATTGTCACACAATGATGCAAGCCATGGAGAATTAGTTGCACTTGGTTAGAGTGGTTTATCATATTGTTTAGTATTTCATTAGAAACATTCCTTTATATAATTTTCTTTGATTCAGAGTCACATTTTTATATAGAATTGATATAAGTTGATGACCTGAAGGACGGAATGACTGAAATTACTTTAATGACTAAAATGTGTTTTTTCTCTTGTATTTTAAATAAGCGCTAAATATTGTGGACTCGGATTACAAAACCCGTCAATTAGTCACTATTCCAATATGAAATGAACGTGTTTTCGGGTACAAATATTTTCGCAGTCATTTTTTATTAAAATAATATTCACGTCTTTATTCATTTTGTACTGTCTGATATCTGTGAAACAAATTTTATCAACTTATCAGCAAGAACAACCAATTTACGATAATATTATTCTAAATTTAATGAGAAAACCTTGACGTCTGGCTTTCTTAATGAATTCTTTGGGCAGGCTTTAAGATAAACAGTGAACATATGAAGAATATAATCAAAAGGAAATATTATTTTCAAGTTTTATGGCGGAAAATAGTAAGGCAAATGCGTGTTTGGGAGGGTCCATTTTGATTCCTTGATTGTAGAAATGTAATACGACTTTCAAATTTAGAGGAGTCACAAACGATAATGATGATGAAGAAAGAGTTGTAAAATAACCAAAATCCTAATATATAAGTAATGAAATATTTTTGTTTTTATCATTTCATTCGTATTTATTCAAAAAATGGTTAGACAAATATTTACCTAAATATATTACATATAATTAGTACTTACTATTTGGAACAGCTGGCCAAGATATTCCTGGAATACCGAAGAAATTCAATGGCTCTAGTATGTTATGGTTTATTGATTTGGGTCGGAATTGCTGATAAAAGCCATCAAGTAAGTAAAAGTACACTTTTTATACACTTTGTTTCTTCCAATATGGTGCTACTTCAGATGCACTCTCCCAAACTTCAAAAGATGTCACAACGTTATATGGAAATATTCTTTCTGAGTCAACTATAGATCCATTGAATCTTCATGTTGATAAGGGTAAACGGTTCAATGTTTTAACTGCTTTAGCCAATGAATCTATTCAAAACTTATAAGAATCGATAAATTCAAAGTCCGCCAATATACACCATAAGTGATAAAATCTTTTCGATGCTCACTGCGATGCATGATAAATTTCAATTGAGGAATGGGTTTAATTCCTTCGTGAGGATATGATGCAAATCATATTCCAACAAATAATGCAACCCAACAGGTAATATTTTCATGATTTATTTTAGATAAATTACATTTTTGACAAAGCAAGATTAATATATTTTCAGTAAATGGATTGGCCACCCCTCCTACAGGCCACCGCTGGATCAGTACCCCTGGTGAGGATTTTTTATATAATTCCTAGTATTATTATGTAGGTCAAATCGACTTTAAAAACAGGCAAAATTTATTAATATTACAAAATCTTAGATACAATTAATGTATCGCAATCAGGCATGGTTGAACTTGGTTCTTCCATGACTAGGTGATAAATATCAAGTGCACCTTTTTATGGATGCGGGTGCAATCATCCTGTTCCTGGCTCCTTCGTGTTATGTGAAGAAACCTCTGTGGTTCTCATATGTTTTCCACGACCCTTTTATGCCTCTTTCAATCATTTTTGACTTTGTTTTTTTATAATCAACAAATTTGAAACCTAGTTTTTCAGTATCCTTTTGTTGTCATTTATCCAGGTTCCAAGAGAGCAGACTATGAATGTTTCAACTGTTGTATGAATTCCAGTTTGATATTTTATGTCCTGTGCTAGTTTTCGGTATTTATCCATGTTTTTGGCTCTTGCGTGTTCAACCGTTTCTTTATTATCGAAAGAGCACTTGATATCTATTACGAATATTTGATCATTGGTCCTAACCACAATATCTGGCGGAATTGTTTCTTTTTTTGAAATTTATGTTTTTTGTCTTTAGGAGTTTTTCGAGGGCTTTTTGAATTTCGTTATGTCTGGGTGTTCTCATTCTGTTTCCCATCTGACATATGTTGATGACATGTGATGCCGATTTTTGTGGGCAATCATAATGTCTACAGTTTGTTGGTGCAATTCTATCTCCCTGGTTTGATTGCTTAATTCAAACATCTAACATGTTCCCCCTGGCCTTTATGATGAACCTCCATTCTGGGTTTCTCAAGATCCTGGGCATTTTCCACTCCATTTCTTCTGATGTTGGGAGGCCTATGATATATCCTTGATATTTTTCAGATAACCATATTTTAAAGTAGGCCTCCTTAATCATTTAATGGAGTGTTTTCGATATTTGGTCCAGGTTATGAGGTAGAATTGTGTCTGGTTTGTCACATGTGCTGCATTTTATTGAACACCCTACGGAGTCACCTTTGTGGATAAAGGTTACTGTGATTCCGTGGGTATTTTTTAGGGATTTTATGGCCTCTCGAGTTTTATCCAGTCATGATTTCTAAGCATCTCTTTGTCTTTTGTGTTCGAGGGTTCCATTCAGCCATTTACAGGCTTCTTTGATATTCTGAATGTTGGCCTATGTTCTTGTCTGTGCCACATCGGTAAGTTCTTCTCTTAGTATTTTAACTATTGGCAGGTGGCCGCTATTTATTAGCTTGATGAATCTGTTTAGAGCCTGTATTAAGTACTCATCACTTACTTTAGTGATACCTAGGCCTTCCTTCTCTTTAGTAACGTAGACAACTGCATCCATAAAGGGGCTTTTATTAAGGAGGTCTAGGACATTCTTTCCTTTTATCAGTGCTCTAATCATAGTATCGAATTTATCTGTGTGTCTTGGAGATTTCTTCCGCTTGTAGAGGGAAGATGAATTTCGAATGGCAAAACGTGTTGTATGCCTCGATCTTTTGGTGGGCTCTTAGAAGGGAGCCGAAGATGTTAGTAGCTCTTGTTTCTACCTCATTGAATATCTCTCCAAGGTCACATTTCCTGGTACCACCAACTCGGACTCCTAGGTAGGTGTACACGTTCTCACTATCTGTGTGCCTTATGTTCTGGCCGTTTATTGCTATATTGATCGACCAACCTTCATCATCTTTTTTGTTTTTGTAGTACCCATACTTCTCTGGTTTGAATGTGAGGTTTGCAAGTTTAGCCTTTTCAACTACTGTGTTCAGGACTTCTTGAATGAGGTGATGCTGTGGGGGCCATCAACACCAGGTCATCTGCGTATGCAAGGATGCTGATTATTTCCCCTGCTATGTTCACTCCTCTTGTTACGGTTTATTGCTGTTTGAATAAGGTATTCTATACACAAACTGAACAGGGTCATAGATAGGGGGCATCCTTGTTTTACTCCTTTCATTTGCTTTATCTGACTGGATTTGGTGTTTCCTCTTTCGTAGGTGGTGAAACAGTCCTTATAGAACTCCTGCAGAAGGTGGATGGTGTTCTTATTCATTGCCATCGTCTGCAGTGTGTGCCATATCACTTCATATAGGGATGCTTCCGAAAACGTCGGCCAGATCAAGGAATACCAGGTGGCACTGCTGGTGCCTGTATCTGGCTCTATTACTCTTCTCTATTTGTACTTGAATAATATATCTGTGTTCGTCGCAGTCATTTGCTTTATTTACAGCTTTTTGCCAACTGGAGATTAGTTTGTTCTGGTGGACCCATTTTAGCACTCTTTGGTTAAGGATCTTCATGAACACTCTGTAATTTGTGGGCATAATCGCTATTGGTCTCCAATTTGATGGGTTCTCTGGTTGGTTTCCCTTTCCCGGCTTTATTATTAGCTTAGTGGAGTAATTCTTCCATACTTTGGGAATTTGATGCGTCTCCATAATTTTGTTGAAGATTGGTGTTAGAGCATCAAATCCCATCCACTCCTTCCACTGTCTCAACGGAATGAGATCCATACCAGGTGCAGCATCTTTGCTATTTCTAATATTATTGTCGATGTCCGACCTAGTTATCTGTTTATTTGTTTCCCATTCCGGGGCATTCTTTATGGGTGTTGTCTTCTCTCTCATTCTCGGAGGAGTGGATTTTTCGAAGTATGTATCCATCGCCGTTGTTGTGAAGTCTGTAGTCGGTTCCAGGATCTTGTCGATTTCTCTGATTGGTCTATCAGGTGCCACAGTGTATATTCTCTGTATCTGGTAAGAGCATTTTGTTATTGAGTAGCCCTTTTCTCTATGATGTCTTTTGGGCGTTTGGGTTTTGTTGAATTGATCAGTGAACCATTTCTTATCACTCTTTCAATTTTTTCATTCCTCTTGATTGAGGACAGCTGTTTGTATTTGTTGTCTTTCTTTTCCATTAAGATATTCTTTATCTGGTTTCTCATGGACAGTGAGTCTGGGATTGTAAATCTGATTTCTCTGTTACTAGATAGGAAATCTGTGATGTACAGTAGTACAAACACCCTACAGTCGTAGTTGTTCTCCTGTTTGGGGTATTCGCATATGGTGATTTGGTTGAAGTCGGACTGATCCTGAGTTGTCATTCTAAGGATCTCGTGTATTTTATTTTTTATTGTTCTCCTTTCTGGCTCTGTTATTTGGTTATCTGGATCCAGTATAACTGATTCCCGATTCCTTTTGTCGGCCAAGTATATTGACTAATGACTGAGATTCCAATGAATCAGGCATATGACTCGGTCGCAACCTATGACTGTCTCTAAGTGGATATATTTTTGTAGAGATCAGCCTTATTGTTCTCTATCAGGTAGCTAGCGCATGCCGGGTTAATGTAGCATACACTGTTTGGTTTTGCCAATGAGCTACCTGATAGGAAATTAATATAGGATTCCATTACCCCCAGTGATAGTAAGCTATTATCGGTTGAAATGTCTTCCTCCGTTGGTTTGGTGATAGGTTGTTGTTGTTGTCTTTCTTCATCTCTGAATAAATCATGTGCAGTTATGTGATCATCAGCTTCTTCGAGGTTAATAGTTCCGGGGCATCGGATTCATTTTGTAATTATGTTTTCTGTTAGCCCATGATGATTGAGTAAGTGGGATCTGGCTTGTAGTGTTGTTCCGCATTTATAATTGCAGACTTCACATACTAGTTGTAAGTCGTTGTCGATAGTCATATGCTTTTCCAGTTCTTTGATTTTGGGCTCCGAACTAGGTCCACCCCTGGTGACTTTTTTCTGCTATTTCTCCACCGGGCCGTGTTTATCTGAGTTGTTGATTGTTCTTTTTTGTTTACGGCTCTGGGATCTACAGCCTTTATTTCGTTTTTTTTGCCACATTGTCTGACGGTGTTGATTTGGTTATAGGCCTCATTGTGGGCTCCACGATGGTTGTGGCTTCTATAACACCTGTGGGTTCCTCTTTGTTAGAGGGTTCCACTATCTCTGAGGGCTTTATGATATCTGCAGGTCCCATAATATCTGCGGAACCCATAATGTCTGAGGGTTTCACAACACCAGCGGGTTCCATGGCACGGATAGGTTCCATATTATATTGAAGTTCCACTCAATCAATGTAGGTCAAATCAAAATTATTTATTTTTAACGCATTCTATATAGTTTTATTAAATCAACTTTAAAAATAGGCCACCGCTGGATCAAAAAAATACTATATAGTTTAATTAAATTTACTTTAAAAACAGGCCACCTCTGGATCAATGTAGATCAAACGAAAAATAAGTAAGTCAAATCAAAATTATTTAATTTTAAAGAATTTTAATGATTTTTCACAAAATCTTTCAGTTTTTTTATGAATTAAATCGACTTTAAAAACAGGTCACCACTGGATCAATGTATGTCAAATCAAAATTAAGTAGGTCAAATGCACATTCTATATAGTTTAATAGGATAAATAAGTAGATCAAATACACACACACTATAGTTTAATTAAATCTAATTTAAAAACAGGCTACCGCTGGATCAATACACACTATATAGTTGTAAAATAAAATATATGCACATACTTTTTGGTTAGGAAAACTGACTGTACGCGTGCATGTGTCTGATGGTCAATAAATAAGGGATAACTTTACTACGTTTAAAAATCTAAACATTTTTTAAAATTATGCAGCTCAAATTGACTTTAAAAGTATTCAAAGTTGTCAATATAAATATCGAGAATCCTATATATTTATCAATTTCAACCTCAATTAAACAATATAGAAATAAATATTCGTATTGATAGTTGAAAATTTTTAAACTTTCCAAAAGATTCAAAAACTCATTTTCGTAAAGTAGATGGCTAATTCAGATATTATTTCAATGTATAGCGGTAGCCCAGATCAGTGGCGTCGCTGTGGTTGGTGTCACCCAGTGCGGTAAACTTTTGGTGTCACCCCTCTAGACTTGAATCACCATGGTCTTAAATAAATAAACAAATATATAAACAAACATATAAAATCTATATAAATATTTATAATCAACATTATTTATTCATTAGGTAATAAATGTAGTTATTTATCTTTCTATTTCCATCTTTCTAATTAAAAAATAAAAATATATATTTTTTATCGGACAGTTAGAAAAACATGTGCATATCGTCATTATTATTTTATTGTAGTAGTAAACTACTAGTAGTAATACGCACTTTTTGAGTGGAAGACTGTCGTTGTTTTTATCTTTAAAATTATGTCCTGTCCTAATTTCCTTTATATATTATGTATACCGTAATTATGTTAGAGATATTGATCAAATTTTTAAATTTCACAAAAATAAATGTTTACATAAAAACGTGCCTGTAAACAACGTCTGCAATTTCCTCTAACCACGTGACGCGTAATTAATTGGCGCGTTTGCAAATATCTCAAGATTTTACTCTGAGGCTCCGAGCAGCTCTGAATTTTATTCATTTAAGCACCCGACGCTCTGCATGGTGGCACACTGGCCTGCACTTTTATTAATTTAACTATGAAGTATGAACGGTTATCTTATAAAACCCGACTAGACCGCGCTATGTCTGCTTTGTCAAATTTGCAATATTTTCATTTTGATAACAATTGGTGTCACCCCTTGATGGTGTTACCCGGTGCGGTCCGCACCACCCCGCACCCTTTAGTGACTCCCCTGGTCAGATAATGGCAAATTACCATAATTTATTGGTAAACATTATGGATCCGCTTGGTTGCCGACAATTGGTAGATTTGCACTCGCTATTCTTAAACTTTTAAAACAGGCCTGGCCAACCAGGCGATCGTGACACGAATTTCGGTCGATCGTCTACTATTAACGAAAAATCTTAAATTCTGAAAAAAAATTGAACAAATTAGAAAATATGTTTTAAGTAGGAGCGGGTGAAGTTAAATTTCTTTAAGAGTTTCCAAGAGGTAACTCATATCTTTTTGTCACTGAAGTATATGTAAATATTTATATATTAATAGATTTATAATAATTATATATTAACAAATATATGAAATATGAAATATTGAAAATCTAAATTATTTGGACATGGTTGATCTCGAGATAGTTGGATTAAAAAAAGTGGATCTTTAGTATAAAAAGGTTGGGCAGGCCTGTTATAGGAAAAATGCAAAAGATGTGAAAATGAAAGATCAGAAAATATTACCATCTCTGATAACACCAGTGGCTTGTTTTAAAAGTCGATTTAATTAAACTAAAATGTGTCTGTGTATTTGACCTACTTATTTATAAACAAACCTATATTGATTGTGTGTGTATTTGATCTACGTTGATCTAGTGGTCGATTTAATTAAATTATATAGTATTTATTTGATCCAGTGGTAGCCTGATTTTAAAGTTGATGTGATCCATATAAAACTCTAAAATATTTTGTTGAAAATAGCTTAAAAATCGTGAGAAATGATAAAAAAACCTTTAATGAATTTTACAAAAATACTAAGCAGGAGAGGGAAACTGATCCAGCGGTGGCCAATCCATCTACTATCTTCCGGTAAAATAATTAAAACTAAAACAATCTTTTAAATTATATTTTACTAGCATAATTTAAGTTCAGACATAACTTGACCAATATATTCACCAAACCTCCACAGGTAATTTTTTAATTTTTATAGTATATATATTAATTGAAAAGAGAGTTTGAAAAGGCAGTGCCGAAAATTCGTGAGTATCAAAAAACATCAATATATTACTGTCTTCAATCTCTTTTTTTAATAAATTCAATTGAAAAAATAATCAGTGGTAAAATAGGAAAAAGAAGTTCAAGTAGTTAAACATTTATGGCAATGATTTAATTATAAGAAAACGCCAATCAAACCTTCTTTTCACCATATATTTCGACAGTTTTCCCGTCATCATCAGGTAGGATATAATTACTATAAATTAAGGATTAAATTAAATTAAAATTTACCGTCCGATATTTTGAATAATAGATGACAACATTAAATTTTTAAATTAAGTAAATTAAGAGCTGCAATTTAATATTAAGTAATAAATTTTGAAAGATGATATCTGACATTAAATTATTAATTTAATTTTAATATTACATTACTTAATTTAAAATTTTACACCTTAATTTACTTAAATGTAAAATTTGAATTCTTTAATTTACCTAATTAGCTTAGCCCTTAATTTACTTTAGTTTTAATTATTACTACCAATTTCCATCATCTTTCAAAATTTAATACTTAATTTTAAATTACAGCCCTCAATTTACTTAATTTAAAAATTTAGCACATATTTTACTTATTTAATCAATAATTTCACGTGGTTATTGATAATTCAAATATCTGGCCATTAATTCTATGTACAAAATTATCCTGGTACCTTAAAAATATCGGAAAAAATCCGTTTCGATTGAATCATTAAAAAGACCCATATTACGTATTCGATCATAAGATTTATAAAACTTTCTTAACTAAAAAAAATTAAACAAAATATAAAGTCATCTATTAAAACAAATATTCTTAAAAGTTAGTCGAAATACTCAACAATATCTGAAAACTGTAACTTCTTATCTTTCTCTAATACTGAATTTTTGTCGAAAGACTCCTTGTACTTTTGAAACTCAATCAGCAACTTCTCGGATTTCTTTGAGATTTCTATACTTCGTATCATTTTTTTACTTTTAACTATTTCTTCATCGATGCCTTCTATAACCTCATTTGACATTAAATGATCTATAATAGATTTTTGTTCGTAAACTTTATAAAAGTTTTCCAACCAATATTTGTGATTTTGTCTGCATTGATATGATGAATGTTCAAATTAGAACATCCTTCTTTTTTTTATTTCTTACTCGTTTTATGGAGTTTTCGCCACAATGGAGGTGTCTATTTTGCTTTAATTCTTTAAGTAAGTCATTAAATTCTTTTGGATATTCTTCAGAACTATATAAGGACATTTTTAGATTTTCAAAAACAAGTAGATTATTTAGTGATTTATGAAATTCAGTTGCTTCAAAGTTACTAAGAAAACTTTTTAAATGTGATACTTTTTCCATGTTGCAACTTTTACCAGTGCATTGAAGGTCATGGAGGACCACATTGTTTTTCTTGAATAAATAATACGCTAGAACTACTTGGCCAGTAGTTTTTGTTGGAAATAATCTTTTAATAACTAGAAAGTTCTTCTTCAAAAGAATAGTGCAAATAAATAATTTCGCCTTTTCACTTTTGTTCCAAGAATCTTTATTCGGAATGAAATTATTTAAATTATTTCGAACTTTTGACAAATTTCCTTTAAATAATTGTATCAACCCTAAAGTCATTTCCTCGGAAAAGTTGTGGCTTAATTTAATTTCAGTTAACATTCTGAGGAAATTGGCTTCGGATTGTCCTGAAAATTTGGGATTCCATAAATTTATTTCGTATACATGGTCAATAACGGAATAATATTTTTCAGGGTTACATTTTCTTAAGGGGGGCAAATCTGCTTGATTATTTGACGCTATCTGTTCAAAAAAATCAAAATCTTGGGATTCTGCAGAATTAAAGAAAAGATTTTGTGGGGATTTGTTCATTAAACTAATTAAAATAATTAATATTATTTAAACAAAAATTTAATAATGGATTTTAGGCTGTTTTGAAAATTCGCTTTAAATAAATAAAATATTGATATGAAATAAAACTAAACGATTTTGATAAATTATTTTTGTAATTAAATTTAAATGTTAACAGTTAAGTTTTATGGTTTATAGAATGCAATATATTAGTAAATTTCTTAAGAATAACTAGAACTTTAAAAACATCCTTTATTTATAAATTCAGAATTTTAATTTAACAATGAAAAAAAATTTTCCTATAAATTTAAATTTTATAAAAAATATAAAAATTTTAACATCAAAGAATTTTTGAATTTAAAAAATAATATCTTAAAAATTTATGTTATGGTAATAAATTATTTTAAAAAAATACTTCAATCACCACTATCGAACGCAACTTGTTAGGTAGCAATAAAAATTTTGTGGTAAAAGACTGACAAATTTGTAATAGAAGAACTTAATCCAGATGTAAGATGCTGCAGTAAGAAATTCAAAATGAAATAATTATCGGTAAGTGACATGAGATTGCAGATTATAGAAGGAAAACACAATTTTAAAAAGAATAGGACGAACGAGGAAACAAAAACACAGAGACAAAAACCAATTACAAAATTATTGGAGAAAACGTAGTCAGATCGGAAAATAAATTTAAAACAAATTATTAAAGTTATTAATCACAAGTATCCAAGTATCAAATAATTTCAAGTTAAAGCGAGAAAAGCAAATAGGTTAACTCTATCGATTGACGAAACCAGAAGTAGTCGCGAATTTCTTTTGATAACTTTGTCTGGGGACCCTAAATCAAATTTATACCGTTATATACGTGTTGGTATCATCATTAGGCATCCGCTCATATCTTTACCCTGAAAAATATTAAATTTTAACTTTTTCATTTTTTTAATTAACTTTTCCACTTCAATTATTATTTTGTGCACAGATTTATTTGCATTTAAATTTTATTTTATACTAATTTGGGAAACCCTAACACAACGAAGACGACGAAAAGACATTATTTCATAAATTTTTGTTTATTGTTTAAATAGTTCTTTTGTTAAAGCGCTTCACAAAATAGAAATGACAGTTAACCGCTTGTGCTGGAATAACGCGCTAACCACGTAGACTGATATCTATACAAAATATCGATATGACGTCTTGTTATTTATACTAAGTTGGATGTTCTATCAACAAATTATATATTACATACCGTATATTTCGGCGTATAAGGCGACCGTCAGATAAGACGAGGTACAAAATTAGAGCAAATTTTTATGATTTATCATATATCGGTTGTATAAGACGACTGCTAAATAACGAAACCATGTTTGTTTAGCCTAGGCTAGAGATTGCAACACCCGGTATCTTATGAAATATTGGTTATGTAAAGATGATTTTTTGACTTTAAGGGTCGTCTTATACGCCGAAATATACGGTAGTTTCCTACTTACCTACAAGTTAAAATAACATGTCAACTCGCTATATATTGCTTTTGACGGATTCACAACGTGCTCATTATAATAAATTAGAAAATTTTTAAATATTTTAATAACGAAATTACTAATTTAATATAGCTCAAGTCTTCATTGATATTTCAAGAAATTAACAATAATGCAATATATTAACAGTTTGTTTTAATTTTTAATTTTAATTTTATTCTGAAAGGTATGAAGAAGGAGTAACAGAGGAATTAAAAGACGGATGATTTCTATGTTGATTTGGGGAGGATTTTCTAATAAGAGAAGTGAAGTTAAATAATGGAAATTCGTACTTGAGGTCATCGCGAATGAATTCGTAATCTTTGCTTACAATTTTAAAAATAGGCTCAAAAGATGCCCAAATAACTGCTTCGTCAATTGCTGACAAAATGTTGATAGAATCGAGGATCCAGCTAGCCGGAACATGAATCCAGTCGAACTCGGAAGCGCAACATGTTATATAATTAATTAAGTTATTTGGTAAGTTGCACTGAAAGTTTTCCGTAGGCACATAATCTTGTTTGATGATCTTAACAGTTCTCCTATTTTTCTTAATTGAATTTTGTAAATGGAGCTTTTTCTGCATTGCTCTTTTCGCTAAGATATATCCGATCTGTTCGTTTTTGTTTCGAGTTGTCTTAATAATTTTATATCTAACTTTATTGCTAGACGGCGTATAACCATATTTTGTTCTCCTATTTTCAACTTGGATTACAGTGGAGCAGTAATGGACAACATTTCAATTTCCCCAATAATTGTGTCAAATAATTTATCAAGAATTCTCTTTCTTGGGTGGTAAAAAAGAACTTTTTCGTTAATTCTTTTATTGAGAAAGTTTTGGTATCCATGAGAAATCCAAAAAAATTGAAATAAAATTTTCACAATGTCTCTGAGGCTGAATATATTTCTTCATAAATTTATATTTTTATATTTCTCAGAATAAATTCACAGACATTATATTTGATATTTTATTATAGATTTTTATATCAAGTTAAAATTTGAAAAAATAATTTTTAATTAATTTAATGTTGTTTTGTTTTGGTCGCACTACTGACAATGGATAAGATCCATACGTATCCGTTGTCATTTATTAACGGTTAGTGGGTGTTGTGGGGTCTTTATGAGGTACTTCCGTGTTACCTTACCCCAAAAAATTAAATTATAAAATTATCTTCTAAATCACAGTTACAAACTCAGCAAATATTTGTAAAGAGTTTGTAAATGGTCATCCAGGTGGCCAGAAAACCACAATGTCGTTGAGAATAGTGTCGAACACATCGGCACTGTTGCTTAGAACACGTTTGCCCCACATAAACTCACATAATCACATAACTCACAGATAGCCTTAATAAATTCATGTTCAATAATGTTCAAATAGCGTCATCAATAATGTATTCTCTCATTGTTTTATATTGTTATTTTAATTGTATTTTATAATTTAATTTTTGGGGGTAAGGTAACACGGAAGTACCCTTTTTGACATCCCAGAGCATTTATTTGTATATAAAACTTTTAATAAAATAAATTTTCAAACCATTTTTTATGAATTTTGTTACACAAACAAGCTCTTTTTGCTATAGTAAACTCTATTATTGTAGACTTTCGGTAAGCATTGTTTTTATGTATTGTTTTATAGACGCGCGCTTGGGGCCTCAAAATTTGCACTTTGAAAAACTTTTTTAAGTACCAAAATTATTCTATCGAAATCAGAAAAACTTTAATTTACTACATAACAAAAAGAACGTCAATATAATATAAAATATATTTTGCTCTTTCAGTTGAGTAACTTCACCCTCACACGCTTATACATTTGCAAAACTTGTGTAAAGATATGTATGTATAGTTTTATTCACGTCGCCCTTGCACCTTACAACGGGTAATCGCGGGCAACATTAAACAATTACAGACTACACACGAACAAGAAACTTAATGCGAGAATGAAATGACAAAGTGGAAAGACACGAGACGGGAAAACAAAATAATATTTTATCTGGATCTAGAATTCTCGAATCTTTATCCTCATTTATGAAAGCAGTGAGAAACGAATCTTGTGAAATAGAGAAAGACGCAAGTGGTTTAACTGATTACCGGCAATTCCAAGAAAAACAAGAGCCAGAAAAGGAAAAGAACAATTCTACGAAAGAACTGATAACAGAACATTTTTCACTGGTAAACCAAATTTTATGATTAATGTTCACAACGTCATTTGAGATGTCTTTTATTTCGGAAATTGCAGGAAGAAGCGTTGTCTACATGAACGTTTTGAAGGATTTCCAATTATTTTCTGATATTCAAATTGCCTACTTGGAATTTAACGAGTGTGCGGAAAGGTTGATGGAGAAATATAAATCTTTTAGAAATATTATATGTTATGTAATGGAAGAACATGTTACTAAATCCTGTTGATATGTATAAATTAATTATCGGAAGTCTGCAACTTACCTTTCCAAATGTAGAAACGATTTTGAGAATTTTTTTAACTATTAGCAATGCTTGAAGTGAACGTTTTCCCCGTTTTATAAAAGGTGAAAAATTATTTAAGGATTTCACTATCACGAACACATTTGGCTCAATTACCAATATTAGGATTATGAAAACATAATTGACATTTTCGCTAAATATAAAGTTAGCAAAAGTCCTTATAAACAAATGAATTGTTATATTATTAAATTAAAGCTTCATGTATACATTTTGATTACTTTTCGATTGTAAAAAACAATAAAAGCGACGAGAGAAAAATAATGTTTTGCTTGCTGTATTAATTTTAGAAAGGAAAAGGGCCTCGCTTTAGGGGCCTCGCACTAGGGACCTCGCACTAGGGACCTCTCACTAGGGACCTCGCACTAGGGGCCTCGCTTTAGGGGCCTCGCATTCGGGGCCTCGGAAATATATAGTCCGCTACTGCAACTATAAATATTTTTCTCCTTTCTCTAACTAATTGCCCGTTAACTACTTTTTCCCATTTGCAGATTTCATTTGGTCGTCTCCTGTTCCACTAATATCAGGTTCTTCTTTACTGGACTCATCAGACATATCATCACAATTACATCTCCATCAATGTAACTATCAATTTCTTCATTTTGTATGTTACCTTGAGGAATAGATATGTTACTATCAATATCATCATAATTTCCAATAGAAGGAGCAACATCATCATCGTCTTCTTTTATCACAAGACTATCTTCATCATCAGAAGATTCCATTCAAAGAAGAATACTATTGTTCTATTTTAATATAACTTTTACAGCAAAATTAATTATAAAGAAAAGATGAGAGGAAATTATTTGGATAATTTAAAATTTTCCTGCCTGTTCCAAACATCTGTTGAAGTTTAAAAATGATGATAAAACTACAAAACGCTCTTAACCTGGTGGTATTTTCCATTCTTGCACAGTGTATAATAGTAGATGGATTGGGCACCGCTGGCACAGGGCACCGCTAGCACAGTACCCCCCCCCCCCCCCGGTCGTCATATTTTTCAAAAATATGCTAAGTCTAAAAGTACATTTTTTTTTAAAACAAAGACATATGACTCATCAAGGTCATTGAAACAAAGACCATGACTCATAGTATGACTCATCAAATTTCTCAAGGTCATTGAAACAAAGACCATGACTCATCGTATGACTCATCAAGGTCATTTTCAAGGTCGTATGACTCATAATATGACTCATCAAGGTCAAAAAATTTTTTTCAAGGTCATTTAAACAAAGACCATGACTCATCAAGGTCATTTTCAAGGTCGTATGACTCATACTATGACTCATATGACCTTGAAAAATTTTTTTCAAGGTCATATGACTCATAGTATGACTCATCAAAATTTTCAAGGTCATTTAAACAAAGACCATGACTCATAATATGACTCATCAAGGTCATTTTCAAGGTCATATGACTCACAGTATGACTCATATGACCTTGAAAAATTTTTTTCAAGGTCATCTGACTCATACTATGACTCATCAATGTCATTTTCAAGGTCATATGAGTCATAGTATGAGTCATATGACCTTGAAAAAATTTTCTCAAGGTCGTATGACTCATCCTATGACTCATCAAGGTCATTTTCAAGGTCATATGACTCATACTATGACTCATCAAAATTTTTTCAAGGTCATATGACTCATACCATGACTCATCAAAAATTTTCAAGGTCATTCTCAAGGTCATCTGAGTCATGCTATGACTCATCAAGGTCATTTTCAAGGTCGCATGACTCATCCAAGGTCATTTTCAAGGTCATATGACTCATCGCGATGAGTCATCAAGGTCATATTATTATTTTTAAAAAATATTATTATTTTTATTATTATTTTTAAAAATATTATTATTTTATTTTTAATTTTTTCAAAGTTCCCGCCAACCAAAATTAATAATCGATAGCTCATTTTAAAGCTCAATCCAAGACCTTTCGAATGAGCTATATATTATCATTATTATTATTATTATTATTATTATTATTATTATTATTATTATTATTATTATTATTATTATTATTATTATTATTATTATTATTATTATTATTATTATTATTATTATTATTATTATTATTATTATTATTATTATTATTATTATTATTATTATTATTATTATTATTATTATTATTATTATTATTATTATTATTATTATTATTATTATTATTATTATTATTATTATTATTATTATTATATTATTATTATTATTAATCTATATACTCCGAGTCTATATACTCCTAGTCTATCCGACAAAATATTTTGTCCCCCTATGGGTAATGCTCACAAGGGTACTGGTCACGCTCAACAAATCAACAAATCAACAAAACATACATTTATTTAAACAATAAAATAATGTAAAATTAACAAAGGTAAACTAAATATTGATGTACTATTCGCAGCAATATTGTTTGAAATTGGTAACGTAGAATTGATTTTCAGAGATTCTATTGATCCTTTGATTGTTTGAATTTCTCTTAATAATAATTCAATCTTTTTAACAAATAATCATGCTTATTATCAATTATTTTCATATTCTTTTTATTTTCAACAATGGAGTTATTGAAAACCTTAATATGATCAATCAATTCAAATTTTATATTTTGTATATATTCAAATGATAGTTCATAACTGTTTTCTAAATTCTCCAATCTTTGAGATATTCTTTTTCCTGGATGCTTTGACCATTTTGGTTTGTCGAGAATATATAAAATATCCATCAACTTGGCTGTATTCGGACAAACACATATTGATTTATTAAAAGACTCCACTGTTATTGTTGTATTGTGTGAGCACACACTCGTTATAATAATTAGCAATATGAATATAGTTTTCATGGTGTATCAAATCAAAACCTTTCTTTACATTTATAGTCTATCAACCAATCAAAATCATCCGGTATTAGTATAAATAAAACATCATATTTTAAATTATTGTAAAAATGTCTCAATTTATGGAAAATGTTTTAAGAGAACTAGTCAACAGGAATATTATGGAAAGCCTATGTTTCCTGGTCGATCGGACCGAAAAGGTCATAGAAGGTAATCACATTGATTATGAAGATGTGATCAATTCCGATTGTCTGGAAACCAAAAAATTCTATTTTAATAGAATTTTTAACTGTCTATGCGACGATCAGATGAAGTGGACCCGAATACTAGTAGGGTTCGCTTATATGAAAATAATTATCGAAAGAAGTTTATGGGACTCGGAGCACTATTATCAGTGGTCTCAAGAAGTAATAATTTTATAATTTATATTTTATTAATATTTATTTTCTAGATAATCAAGTCAAAGTTTCAACCATGGATTGAAGCCAATGGCGGATGGGGCGTATTCAATCAACTCGCTAGAAATGCGAAGCAAATTGATGACCAGAAGAGAAAATTTAAAAACTATCTAAAACTTGCAACAGGTGTTGCTATTTTGTATATTTTATCAAGATTTTTAAATAAAAATTAATATAGTTATTTTTTGTTTGATTTTTAAATAAATTTACAAACACTAATTAACTAAGATTTATTAATTAACACATTCACAGTCGTCATCTCCACATTTCATTATATTTTCAACGACATGATCAATACAATCATTCGTAATATTATCTTTAGATTCATCTTTAGGTTCCTCTATAGGTTCCTCTATAGGTTCCTCTATAGGTTCATAGATTTCCTCATCAATTTCTTGAGTATCGGTTTCTTGAGTTTCTTCCTCATCATCAAATCCTGTATCTTGACTCTCAACTAACCAGCCGATATTTAAGGCATTTGTAATAGATAATATGTCCTCAATTTTCACACCAGATATTTCTGCTAACTTTTCCAACAAAAAGTTGATTAAAAATTCTAAATAATAAATAATTCGGTAATTAATTAATCATGTTAACCTTTTTCTGCAGTCATTTTCATCACTTTAAAACTATATTATAATTTTGTTTATAGATTTTCTTTGTTAAATTTGCATGTCATTTGCATTTATGTTGCAATTAATAAAGAGAAAAACAAATCTGACTAATACATTTATTAAATATAACATTAAAATATTTGTGAAAGTCTAGCAGACATAATTTTCCAAATAGGAGAATATACATCATTATTATCAACTTTATATCCCTGGATTGCAATTGTTATATACCAATTTTCATTTTCTTTGAAACTGATTTCATCAAAAGCATCATAAAATCTTGCATATCTATTGTTGAACCACGCATGTTGATTACACGATAGATTCGAATCTATCCGTTTAAAAACATCATCAATAGTTTTGACATCAATCATTGAAAGCGTGCCGGATAAGAAATCAAATTTAGTCGGAATTAGCTTGACTGGTGCAACCAATTTCATATTGATTTCTTCTTTCAAAAAATACATTCTGTAATTGTGGAACATTTGAACTGGTTGTACCATTTCTTTAGGTTTTTCGGTGCTTGAAATTTTCTTGGTCATCGTGAATAATGATTAAATTTAAATGTTACAGGGTTTTTATACCTTTGACTCATGTCTATCAACCAATCAGATGATAGCATGTCTTTGTTTAAAATTGCAGGTCATTTGCATTAATACTGCATTTATGTTCTATTAATGTTTTATTATTAATGTTTTATTATTAATGTTTTATTATTACTATTACTATTATTACTATTTCTATTATTACTATTTCTATTATTATTACTATTATTATTATTACTATTATTATTATTATTACTATTTCTATTATTATTATTATTACTATTTTAAATATAAAGAAAAAAAAACACAATTCAAACATTAAAAACATTTATTCGTAACCTAAATCAACAATCCGGGAGTAGTGAAACCTTCTCAGAGTTTTCACTAACTCCCATTCGACATATCGCCGGTATCGATCGGCACAGCATGAGCATCCGATGATGCACTGGTACTCTGGCTCCATTTGTTTGATGCTTCGGTTTATCTTTATATCCCACAGGAACTGGTGAAATACCTCCATTATTCTAATTTGCGTTGTGTAGAATATGAGGTCCGGAATTATTTCTGCTTCTCTATCCTTAATAATTTCATTGATTTGCGGATAATAATATTTTATCCTATTGATCATAACTTTGATATATTTTTCTAAAATAATAAATAGTAAATAATGTGTAAATAAAAATTTTAAATTTACCGGAATCGTCAATATCCTTCATGAGGGTTGCAGAGCTTGGTATTTTGTACATAGTGAAATAAATGAATTCTAAACAAAAAACCGTTTGTTTAAATCAATCAATAACCAATTAGAAATTAACCAATTAAAAATCGACCAATGAAATTATCTCATTTCGAACATTGTCAACAAATTCTCTATACTCCAAATTTCTCAACCCCAACATGACAACCTTTCCACTAGCAAACACATTGACACATATAGGGTTATATTTTAATAGTCTTAGTGCCGGAAACAATTCCGGTTCAAACATACAATCACATTTTTTTGACATGTTATATAGATTGATACTATGTCCCATATCCATAGTAACGGTAATTGATTGGATTTTAATATTATTTATTCGATATTGTAATTTATTAATATCCAAAGGTTTCTTACATCCCATGATTCGACATTTACCAGTCTTGAAAAATATTATCGGATATTTCCCGCTTCTATCGATAATTTGCTGGGGTTTCCCTGGTGGGAACCTCATATTCGATACATCAAAATTTCCTCGATAATTTATATTTGCTAACATTATTAAATCATTTATGAAAATTAGTCTTTATATACAAATTGAGCATGAGTTCATTAAATCATCGAATATAAACAAATACACGTATATAAAATTTTTGAAATGGAATTAAGAAATGATGCAGTATACCAAATCGTTGGTCCGAGTGGTAGTGGAAAAACATTATTTGTTTGTAAATTACTAAAATCAAATTTATTCAAATCAAAATTCAACAGGATTTATTGGCATAGGGGTGCTGATGAAGAACATGGATTAACTCAATCAAGTTTCTGTAAATTAAAAAACATGAAAATAGTAAAGGGATTCGATAAAAACTGGTCCAGCCGATTAAAGAAAGGCGATGTCATTATTATCGATGATTTGTATCAAGAAGCTAATAAAGAAAAAGATTTTAATAATTTATTTACAAAGATCAGCAGACATGTTGGTGTAACAGTTATTTTCATAACACAAAATCTATTTCATCAAGGTGGGGCACATCGAACACGTAATTTAAATGTACAATATTTAGTTATTTTCAAGAATCCTAGAGATGCAACAGTGATTGATTTTCTTGCACGTCAAGCATACCCTAACAATCGTAATTTTCTTATCAGTGCATTTCAAGATGCTACAAAAATACCTCATGGATATATATTTCTTGATTTCACACAACAATGTCCGATGATTTACGTGTAAAAACAGATATTTTCAACCCAAAAGGTGCCATGGTTTATAAACAAAGTTGAAAACCTCTATGAATAATAATGTTTCTAAAAGCAAGGGTGAAAAATATTAAGAAATTAAGAAAAGGTATTAGAAAGACTATTAAAGTTCCAAAAGTTCCACCAACAACTAGTTATACACCATCTAAAAAACTTGTAACTGAAAATTTCTCTGCAATGAATCTTATTTCTAAAAATCCTAACCTAAACGTAAAACCCGTAAAACCCGTAAAACCAGTAAAAAAGTAGTTAAAAATCATCGCAGTTTTCCATTTTTTAATGCATTGTTAAGGCCCCGAGTATGAAAAGAATGAATATATTGCAATCATTCCCAAATTTTGTTGTCGATGATTTACTCAATATTATACTTAAAGTAGTCAAAGGCAAAATTAAAATCAGTAAATCAAAAAGCATTTATTGAGCAAACATAGGAAACCATTGTTATCTTTAGTAAATAATAAAAATCGTAAGCAAATGAGAAAAATTATATATAAACAACAAGGTGGATTTATTGGTGCATTGATACCTCTGGCATTATCATTATTAGGTGGAGTTGTAGGAAATCAATGATAAACAATGGGTGCTAATCCTTCATTGCCCGACATTAAATTTAATTTTAAATCTTCTTGTTGTAATGGAGAAGATTTGGACGAACCCAGAAGACGAAGCCGGTTTCGGTGGAGTGGCAAAATTAAACAAAAGAGTTCCGAATTCGAAAAAAGAAACCCAGAAGTGGTTATCAGATCAGCTTGCGTACAGTTTGAACAAACCAATGCGGAAAAGATTTCCAACAAGAGCGTATAAAACATTTGGTATTGATGATTTATGGCAAATGGATTTGATGGAGATGATACCTTATTCGAAAATTAACAATGGGAATAAATATATTTTAACATGTATTAATGTATACAGCAGGTTTGCACGAGCAATACCGGTCAAGGCAAAATCCGCAGAAGAAATGTCCAAGGCAATTAATAATTTATTTAAAGATGGACATCCTAATAACTTGCAAACAGATTTAGGTATTATTATTATTATTATTATTATTATTATTATTATTATTATTATTATTATTATTATTATTATTATTATTATTATTATTATTATTATTATTATTATTATTATTATTATTATTATTATTATTATTATTATTATTATTATTATTATTATTATTATTATTATTATTAGGTAAAGAATTCTACAATAGTAAAGTTAAGCAAATCCTCGATAAACTGAAAATAAATCACTACTCGGTACATTCTCAATACAAAGCTGCCCATGTTGAAAGATTTAATCGAACATTGAGAGATCGATTAAAGAAATTGTTCGTGCATCAAGGTAATAAAAAATGGGTAAATGCTTTACCGAAAATAATAACAAGTTATAATCATTCATCACATCGAGGACTGAATGGATTGAGACCGGTTGATATTACATCAAAAACATCATTGACTTCTAAGAAATCTGTAAAAATTGCAAAACCTAAATATAAAGTCGGTGACCATGTTAGAATTAGTAAAATTAGTGCATCACCATTTATTAAAAATTTTGATACAAATTGGAGTGATGAAGTCTTTGTAATTTCAAAAATAAATACTAAACAGCATCCTGTAATGTATGTCATCAAAGACAATGATAATAATATTGTACAGGGGAAATTTTATGAGCAGGAATTACAAGTCATTCCTCCCCCAAAAGTATTTAGAATTCAAAAAATATTGAAAACTAAAAAGGTCGGTAAGGATAAACAATACTATGTCAAATGGCATGGTTATCAAAACCCGTCATGGATATCAGCAAAAGACCTAGTAAAGTGAATTTTTATACTATTTTGCCGAGCAATAGTTGTCCATTAATTCATCCAGACAATCAAGCAAGCAAATTCATCATCGAACTCCAAAACCCCATCTATTTGGATAATGACTGGGAAGTTGCTCTGTTGGATTTTACATTTGTATACAATTTATTCCCGATCTATAGCAAATCTGTTATTGAATATAATAAGAAAGTAGCAGTAACGGAATATATTAATGTTCTTATTGATAAAGATAGTTATAACTTGACGAGTTTCATCGAAATCAAGGAAACCTATAATTTATGATGATGGTCAATATTTATACATGAATTGCTTGAATAAGCCATTCGAAATTATATTTTCTACAGTGGCTGATGCTAAACGTCTTGGATTTACTGATTTACGTAATGTATTTAATGATACAGTCAAAATAAATCTCTCTACACTTCCAAAATCTAATAATTTAATGGAATTCAAATTTAAGCTGTCATACATTGAAATAACAGAGCATGCATATACTTTTAAAGATAATTTATATATTACAGACCTCGAACAATTACAAACTTATTTAGGTGACAATTGTAGCGATATTTTAACTGTTTTTGAGCTTCAAAAAGATAAAGTATTTAGATTTAGTATAAATTCTAATCTTAGTCAAGTTAAATTTGACTCAAATTTGACAAAAACATTAGGATTGACTAAACAGTATGTACACAAAATGAACAAATTTGTGAAGGAACAAACAAACCGAAAATCCTTAAACATCATCAGCAAATGTTCATTTACAGTAATATCGTGGAACCAGTTATTGTTGGCGATTCTAGTGTACCTTTAATGAAATCTATATGGATTGAAAAACATGATCAAGATGAAGTTGTACAAATCAATGTAGAAAATCCCATGTATCTACCTGTTTCAACATCTTGTATAAACAATATAGAAATAAATATAAGAGATGATTCTGGTCAATTAATCGAATTTCCAAAAGGCTCAAAACTCATTTGACATTACATTTTCGTAAAATAAATGGCTAATTCTGATATTATTAGTATGTATAGTGGTAGCCAATCTGGTGGTGAATTACCATATTTTATTGGTAAACAGTACGCTCAGGATGGTTGAGAACAATTGGTAGATTTGCCCTACCTATTCTTAAACGTATTGGTAGTTTTGGTATGAAAACTGCAAAAGATGTTATTATGAATGAACAGAAAATATTACCATCTCTAAAAACAAATGCTTTAGCAGAATTAGGGAAAGTTTTACCCGGGGTTGCAGGTATGTTTCAAAAAGAAAACCTCCGGCTCCAGCTCCAGCTCCAAAACGTAAAAGACATGGACTATCACGTATAAACAAACGAATGAAAGGACATGGAACTATATTTGCAAAATGATTTGTGGTAAATCCGAATTATGTATATTTGATAGACCGTCGCCCCAGGCTGTAATAGAATTTGGGGCATTTGAGAAGTTTTTCCTATGAATTCAATTACCGATAGTAGAAATGATATCGAGTTTTATATTAATGGTTCGCAAACCGAATATTTAGATTTGAATGATACTTTATTGACTGTTCAGAT
Source organism: Schmidtea polychroa (assembly GCA_959609185.1). Lineage (NCBI taxonomy): Eukaryota > Metazoa > Platyhelminthes > Tricladida > Dugesiidae > Schmidtea > Schmidtea polychroa. The sequence goes on along the minus strand of CAUHTR010004899.1, from coordinate 1,543 downwards.
TAAGGTTGTAGATAAAGATAGAAAAGTTTTGGATGCCAATGCAGATGTAATACCGAACAATTTCCTGTTTCATACTCTTTTTAAAGATGCAGTGTTGGGATTTAATAATATTAAGATTGAGGGCGGAAATAATACATTCATTCACAAGGCATTAATAGAAACTATTTTAAATTACAATTCCGATACTAAAAATACATGTCTTACTCCTATGGGGTTATGCAGCAGCAGATGATGAAAGAAAAAGTGGGTAAAAGGCTCAAAGGTTTTCACCATGTGCTCATCATTACAACTTGATTTTATGGATCAACCGAAATATTTACTACCGGGAGTTAATGTACATATTAGACTGAAAAGGTCTGATTCTGCATTATCTCTTACTAGTGCAACTACTACACCAATATGTCAATTAGTTGATGCAAAATTATGGTGAGAAGAGTTCGAGTAGACCCCTCAGTATTAGCAGGTCATCAATTGGGTCTTAATTCAAAACATGCGATTTATCCATTAAAAACAAAGGAAATTGTACAATTTGCTATTGCTAAAGGTGCTTCATCATTCTATAAAGAACAAATATTTGGTGACAGAAGAATGCCTAATTTTATTCTGATAACATTTCAAAGTGAAGCACAATATAATGGATCATATACTGCGTCCAGCTCAATTTTCAAAAACTTTGGTGTTACATCATTGACTTTGTCGAAAAATACAGATTATAGAGAAACATATATTCAAGATTTCGAGAATGACAATTACTGCGCGACATATATGCAGAGTATTGTTAGAAATCTGGGTTATTAGATAAAAATTTGAATTGCGGAATAACTCTAGAAGATTTAAAAGCAAATACCCATTTTTTACATTGTTTTAGCCCCTGATTTTGATTTTAAATCAAAGTCAATTACCTCAAAATGGAAATTTACGACTGGATTATAAAGTTTGCAAAAGCTATTACTGAACCAGTACATGTTATAATATATGGAGTATTTGAAATGAAGTTCAAATTACTGCAAATAGAACAGTGTTGGTATAAATGTATACAGAAACATAAAAGTTATCATGGAGTAAGTTGTTTTTTATACTCTGGATTTATTTAAATAGTTCTGTTCAGGTCAATAAAATCGGAAAAACAGATATGGGAAATGAATTTGTTGGAGTTTTTCCTCTTGATAAAATTCCATATTTGAGCAATAATCAAGCAATAATCGTCAATAATCAATCGTCTCATCTTGGTGGAGAACAACATTGGATAGCTATATATGTGAAACCTGGTAATATATTCGTGTTCGATCCTATGGGTTTTATTTTACCCAGCTTTGTTGATATCAAAACTACAAACAATGGGGAAACCTATTGTGTATAATAAAACTATGTTTCAAAATCCCTTGACCCAAACATGGGTCACATGGTTAGCTTGGTATTGTACAAAAAAAATTTGATGTGTTTTTTAAAGAACAAAATGTTTAATTATTAAATTTGATGTTAATAAATGTATCCTTACTTAGTTGTTGTGTTATTATAAATATTATTATTATATTATTATTAT
>CAUHTR010004896.1:0-32621 GCA_959609185.1 Schmidtea polychroa | reverse complement strand
GACACACTTTTGTATTGAAAATCCCAGAACAAGAAGACCCACCTTAACTATCATTAATTTGCTATGTTTTATATTTGAAGACCCCCTTTTTGTATTGAAAATCCCCGAAAAAATAAGTGTGGTTAATCTGCAGCAGTTACGTAACCGCTGACAAAATAAATTACTGCAACAACCCCCCTCCGGGTACTGCTGCAGAGGCCTCAATTACCTACTTGCATCTTTATGTCGTAGCACCAACTAAATACAAACTTCACGATAATTTATTTTTTGACCCAAGTTTCGTTCTCACAGAACCAATCTATTCTACAAATCCTCACTACTAATCCACCCATCCTTTTCTTTTACAGTTTCCATTTCATTGTTAACTACCAGCGCCGGTTTGAGATAATTATACGCCCCAGGCGAAAATTATAAAAAGCGCCCTATTTTAAAAAATTAGGTACAAAAATTATGATAAAATAGAAAATTTTAACAAAAAACATCCATTTATTACTTAATTTCATTTTTTCGATTGACATATATATAAAAAAAACAGAATTTTATAAGAATGATTTTTTCCTGGCTTTCATGTCTGCAAATTTTTCTATTGCTGCCTCCAAATTTAGGTTTGCTACAACATTTTTTCAATTGAAATAATGGCCAAATTATTCAACCTTCTTCCGTCATAGTAGATCGCAAATACGTTTTTATTAGTTTTAATTTACTAAACTTCTTTCACCACTCGTAACACTAACAGAGATTGTTACGAGGATTCGTAAGCCACCCACAGATTTGGTACTGTAGCTTTTCAATTATTATCATTGATAAATTGTAAACATATTAAAGGATCTTTACATCATCTGGTACCAATTTGCTTCAATGATTCGATTTCCTCGCACAATTCGATTCCATTTATATCACTACTGGCCTCATTTGTTAATTTCAGATGTAAATCTTTGCAACTCTTCAGCAAATCACAACGTTTTTATTAGTGTGAATATTGAACAAAAAACCCCACGAATCTTCGAAATCTTTCATTTGCTGAAACCTTTCTGATATAGATATCAACGATTGATCCAGCATAACATTAAAAAACCTGATTTTTATAATATTTTTCTGGGTCATTTACATCTGGAGTTCATCGTCACACTTCATAACTAAATTTGTTTTTGTCGCGCTTCTGATTCTTACAGTTGCTTTAAATTGTCGTTTCACGTTAATAGCGCAGCGAGATCTTTGGCGATTTTAAAGCAATCAGAAAAACCGGAAGTCTCTATATTTTCTAGAAAATCTTACAATTCCGAAGAAGCTCGATGGCGTTACTCATATCAAATGTTAGCTTTTGCATGGATTTGCTGACAATATTAATTTTGACAAAAGTACGTACCAGACAGATAATTTAACAAAAACTCGAAATCTTCTATTTTTTCAGATAAAGAGCTAGCTTCTGAAACAACTGCAGCATCATAATATTGTGTCTTGCAACTCATTTAATGCGTTTCTAATTTCGTGATTTCATACAATAATTGCTTAATGCATATCGATTCTACATTCACACCTCGTTTCACTTAAAGCCCTATGGAGTCTAACCGTTCTCTCCTTGCCACGTTAGCTTATAAGTGGTAGATCTCTACTGGGATTTATTGGTCAGGTTTCATGCAGATGTCAGATTAGCACTGTTTACTTTTTTATCAAATATTTTATTTCAGACTGTGTTTGCACTTCATCTTGCTTTTGTCAAAAAAGTGACAATACGTAACAATATGTATAAATACGTAGCAGTACGATGTATAATATAAATGTAAATCATTAGGTAGTTAGTGGCCCTCTGCAGCAGTACCCTGGGGCGAGGGGGTTTGCTCTAGTAATCTTTTTTGCTCAATGGTTACGTAAATGCTGCAGAGGACCACACTTATTTTTTCTACGATTTTATTTCTGCTTCTCAAACTTTTTGATAATAAATTTAAAATTATTACTTTAATTTTTAAATTTAACCTTAATTTACCTGATTAACTTAAACCTTATTTTACTATAATTTACTTATTACTACCAATTATCACCATAATTCAAAATTTATTATTTAATTTTAAAATTTAGTCATTCATATATTTACCAAATATAACCTTTATTTACTATTGTTATTATTAGTCGAAGTTAGTTGAAATCTGTCTTCGAAATTAATTTAATAAAAATTTGTATTTAATTTTGCCTTTGAAAAATATTTCATATAAATTTCCATTTAAAATTATCTTTGAAAATTATTTCATAAAATTTTCCATTTAAAATTTTTATTTCTCAAAAGCTGGTGGTTATTCAATTTTTTTGATAATAAATTCAAAATTCTTATTTTAATTTAATTATTTTTAACTTTAATTAGTTATTTAAAATTTGAGAATATTGATTACTTAATTTTAGAATTTAACCTTGATTTACTTAATTTAGCCCTTGTTTACCAAATATAGCCATTGATTTACTTTAATTTAACATTTTAACTTTAATTTACTTATTTAATATTATAGACCATTGATTTACTTAATTATCCTTAATTTACCTATTTATCGTTGTAATACTTAATTTAACACCATAATTTACTTAACAACCAAATATTACCCTTATTTACATATTTAACCAATAATTTCATGTGGTTATTGATTAATTCACAAAGATTTGCATCTAAAATTAACATTGAAAAATATTTCATAAAAATTTCCATTTCAAATTATCTTTAAAAATTATTTCATAAAAATTTCCATTTAAAATTTTTATTTCTCAAAAGCTGGTGGTTATTCAAACTTTTTGATAATAAATTTAAAATTTTTTAATTTACTTTAATTTTTAAATTTTTACTTTAATTTAAAATTTTTAATTTTAATTTACTTATTCAAAATTTTAGACCATTGATTTCTTAATTTTAAAAATTAGCCTTTAATTACATATTTATCTTTATTAACTTAGCCATAATTTATTTTAATTCAATTTTTTGACCTTTGATTTACTTTAATTTAAAATTTTAGACCATAATTTACTTTAATTCAATTTTTTAGACCCTAAATTACCATGACTTTTTAGCGAGAATCGAATTTTGTATTGAAAATCCCAGAACCAAGAAGACACCCTAACTAGTCAGAAAAATCCATGCTTTTTTATTGAGATTTGAAATTTTTATAGAAAATCCCAGGACCAAGGAGACCCACTTAGACAATTTCATGTTTTTTTATTGAAAATTGAATTTTGTATTGAAATTCTCAGGACCAAGAAGACCCACCTTAACTATCATTAATTTGCTATGTTTTATATTTGAAGACCCCCTTTTTGTATTGAAAATCCCAGAAAAAATAAGTGTGGTTCTCTGCAGCAGTTACGTAACCGCTGAGCAAAATAAATTACTGCAACGAACCCCCTCCGGGGTACTGCTGCAGAGGGCCACTAATTACCTACTTGCATCTTTATGTCGTAGCACCAACTAAATACAAACTTCACGATAATTTATTTTTTGACCCAAGTTTTGTTCTCACAGAACCAATCTATTCTACAAATCCTCACTACTAATCCACCCATCCTTTTCTTTTACAGTTTCCATTTCATTGTTAACTACCTTCATATTGTCCAAGTTACATGCTTACAAAAATAAACTCCCCAAAAGAGAACTTCACAAACAACCGATGTACTGTGAGTCATTGGTTCCATAACTGAATTCCCATTTGAAAATAACTTGATATCGAATGTAAAACTTTATACGTAAGGAAATCGGACATTTTGCATTTAGTAAACATACATTTTTATACGTTTTCAATCGAATGTGTTACTTACAATGTTTTTCCTAACTTTTAAATACTTGTATAAATTTAATCATCATTTACTTTTAATTAATTAATTAACTTTAATGAATCTTTAGAATCTCCACGCAATGTGCAACTTTAGAGTTTTACTAATGTAAAATAAATTTATAAAATTCTCAATAACAGTAAAACAAAATATCCATTATCGTATTTTTTTATTTTAGATTTTCTACTAAAATGAAACGGCTTAAGTGAATATCTGCATGAATTATGTCGGATATCTTATCTCCGAAGTATCAAACCACCCATTACCCATTTTGCGTACATTTCTGCTTCATAAAACTTAATTTGGAAAAATATATATATATAATAATTACTTGTTTTAAATATAATAAAAAGCAAAATTTCTACTATAAACTTAAAATATTATTTTTTATATTACAACTGCCATTATTAGATGGAAAGATCTATGATGGTGTAAATCATTTGATTCTGATACGGAACGTCAACAACTGTTGATATTTTGTTTACAAATGAACGTTTCGAGATCTTATGTTCTATTGTATAATATTGTTTTCCTACCAACTGATTTTTTTGAAAGCCCGTTTATGTGTGCTTAATTAATTTCATACGATAACCCATATTATGGAGATTAGTACAGTAAGTACGCATGCTCTAAAAATTAAATGTAAATATCATAGCTAATGAGAATTTCTTTTCAACATGATACATCAAACGCTTCTGAGATACATCTATATAGTGGTGGTTAGTGTGTACATCAATTGGTCTGCAATTAGTGACTCACCAATTTAATAAATTTATTTTACCCAATTTTGAAATGGCGTTTAGGTAAGATGTTTAATTTTAAGTAAATTCAAGCCTTAAAATTTACTTAAAATTAAACATCTTACCTAAACGTCATTTCATATATATATATATATATATATATATATATATATATATATATATATATATATATATATATATATATATATATATATTATATATATATATATATATATATATATGAGATCATATATGAGATCATATATATATGAGATTATTATTCAAGTTCTTAAATATTACTTTCGTCAACATTGGTATTATAAATTCTTTTTAATTAATTTTCAGGTTTTTAGAAATTTTATGAAATTTATTTTATAATTATTTTGGAATTATTTTGATATGATGTAAGTTAGATCAATTTCTAACTATAATTAAATAATGTATTTTTATAAAATATTTCTACAACAAATATCAGACATTCTAATGAATATCTAACTTAATTTAAACTCAAAAATAATTTTTAAGATGACATTTCGTCATTTTCATGATAATTTAACTTAGTTTCTTTAAAAAACGTTTAAAAACATTTTCAGCGATCTTTGTCTAATTGTCTAAAATAAAGTTATTACGGAAACGTATTTCATCAGCGCATTTCTATATATCGAAAGTTTGCATATGTTTTTTAGTATATATTGTATTTAATTTTCTACCACTTTTTAGATTTCGATAGTGTAAGGTATCTCATTGCACTATCAATGAGAACATCAGTGTGAAAAAAAAGTAAGTATGTATGTTTCTTTAATGTAAAATTATTGATTTTTTCCTTATATATTTGGATACGTATCTCACGACATTATACTAAAGATATCTTTTAAAAATAGTGCATATATGAGACATAAAGCAGTTACAATAAAATCTTGTTCCTTCATTTCATAATTTTCATTTATCTGCAAAAAAAATTTAAACAACATCACAAAGTGAAATAAAGCAATTTGAATGTTTTGTTTGAGTTCAATTTATGAATTATGAAAATTATGAATAAAAACAAAACTATTATTATAAATGAATTTCATATTATTTGCGTTCTTCATTTAACATTTAGTCAGTGAAATTAAAATATATAGCTATAAAATGTATGCAGGTCTTGACATTTGTTGACATATTGAAGGAAATGGCAACATGAAATTAATTACGTAATTTAATTTAGTAAAATAATTAATGAAATAAGGAGAGATTATTATTATATATATTTCTTCTTTACTAAATATAATTGACCAAAAAGGTAAATAAATATTTGCTATAGAATATTTCCGACGTATAAAATAAGATGGAAGTGTCGCAGTAACCAAGGTTAGTATTAGATGTTTGATTTCTTGAATTAATAACTTCCATAATATTTCAAAACAAAACAAAACTATATTTTTAAAAACAACCCGAAATCTCTCTTATTTAAGCAATCTCTGTTTTTAGATTTGAGAATATTTTCGCAAGCATGAATTAATAATTGAATAAGGAATATTCGTACACAAGCATTCAATAAATATTTTATATTTTAATTTTCAATCATTTTTAAATATATTTAACACTAGATTTCAGGGTAAAAATAGCCATAAAAATAGGTATACCTAATTCGATATGCGAAATGAGGAAGTCGGTAGAGGAGAGTAATTAATATTTACCTATATTTCATGACGTATCTAAGAACCAACATATGTGTAGTAGAATGTTATATTTTTATTGTTTTTATGGGTTAAAACAAACCTCAATTAGGTTTTTTTATTACTATCATTTTTTCCCGTTTAAATGTTTAAAAAAACTATATAACGATAATTTACTATAGTAAAAATACAAATAGATTAAAATTGAAAAATTCGAAAAAAATCCATAAAGAAATTACGAAGGATATAATTACAGAAATTTGATATTTTGAACAATCGAAAGAATAATTAAAACCCAAGAAGACAGAGAGACCAATTTCAATCCCAATTTACTAAATTTCCAGATTAAAAAACAAATGATCTAGATATCCAAGCTAATCAAAACTCTCTTAATTACAATCAACCAACTTCAAATACAATTTACTAAATCTCTCGATTAAATAATTAACGATCTCGAAAGACGACGACCGCGGTTCGTGATATCCCAATTAAATAAGGTCTTATAGTATTTTTTTAATAAAAGTTAGAATTATAGTTTGTTAGTTGTACTTTGGTGATTTTTTATTTCAATCTCATTATTATTTATATTATGGTACGCAATACATATACGCACCACGATTGTCCAGTCACATTTTTTATCAGTGACTCTATCGGGTCTTACAAAATTTCTTCTATGTAACAAAGATCGAAATTAGAATAAATAAAAAAAATAATAATCAACATAATATAGCAAACAACTATAACAATATGTATTCAAAAAATAATAAATCAATATTATATATATATATATATGTGTGTGTGTGTGTGTGTGTTTGTAGCAATAGAATTTTAAATGAGTCAAATTAGCTCAGTCCGTAAATCTAGTGTAAATTTATAATTTTAATTTATGGTTTTATTATCTACATTATATTTATTTAAATCTATTCAAAACTGGAAATTGAATACTAATTCTATTTAATTACTTTCACATTTAGTATATAAAATCATCTCAACAATTGAAAATAAATGTTTAAAAGGTTCTAGAACAATTCAGAGTGAGCAATTTGAAGCAGAAATTAATTGCAGAAATATTTAAAAGGATTAACCCTTTCAGTCCCGAATTTTTTTTTCCAGAAAATTTGTTTTATATCTCAAAATGCTCGTGATTATAAGTTCTAAAATATGATGTAAAAACTTTTGATCTGTGCCTTATACTTTCGGAAAAATTGCTATGGACCCATATGTCACGCCGTTATTCAAAGGGTTAATTTTTATTTTTAACCACTTAAATATATTCATAGGTTATTAGTATTGAAACCGAATAAAACTATAAAAACAATTTCTAAAGTAACACAATGCTATAAAAGTATTTATAATGAAGATGGTGATTTATGGAAATATATTCATTTATTAATTTAGATTTTTGTTCCAAAGGTCCTTTCCAATTTGTATATTTTCCACTCCTAATTGTCCGGTTACCTTTTAAGGGTATATCATTTTCAGTTAAAGACCCTTCAAATATAATATAAAATATAAGGTCCAATTGATAGGCACACTATATTCGTTTATATAAATAATAGCATTAATAATAATAATAATAATAATAATAATAATAATAATAATAATAATAATAATAATAATAATAATAATAATAATAATAATAATAATAATAATAATAATAATAATAATAATAATAATAATAAAATCATGTGAATGGTGTTCCGCGATTTTATATTAATTGAGAACCACTGAATTAAAAATAAATATAAATATATATTTTTAATTGATTTAAACTAAATTTTTTCGAATAGTTACTTTAATTAACCCATCATAATTTGGACATACAATTCTTCACACAAACTATTGCGATTATCCTCTTTAATTATATTATTAAAATATGAAAGTTGCTATACTCAAATATAATAATCAAATAAAAAAACAATTTAATACTTATTAGTAGATTCATATTCATTAGTAAGCTAAGCTACTGACTCCATGTGCTTTTTATAACAAATAATAAACCTAACAAAATAAAATTTATTTTTCAATATATTAATAAATATAACAAATAACTTATGTAACAAATGGAAAACAGTCTAATTTTGTAAAATAGCTTTGATTTTACAACAATTATTAGCTTTATTCTCTTTACTAACTCTTTATTCAACACGTTGAGATTCGAAGATAATCTCAGTTACTGTAAGACTGATTTTAACAATATTGGCGACCTCCTATGATTTTCATTCTTTTTATAGGATTCACTCATTTTTCAAATGATATTATTAGGCTTGTCATGATCAATTAGTTAGTATTTTAAAATTTACATTATACAATTACCCCTTATTAATAGTGCCGGATTTAGGTATAGGCAACATAGGCGACTACCTAGAGCGGCATTATTTCAATTTATATGAAAAATTTAAATTAAAAAATATTTTTTATATTATGAAAATTATTTGTTGTGCTTCGTGCTACTAATATCACTTTTTATATAACACAAAAATGTTTAAGGCCGGCACTTCGATTACCTTTGTGGTAATTGATTACCCAAACTGATTATCCGCCTATGGCGGCATTATTTCAAATTTGTATAAGACCGTCACTGCTTATTGATATAAAATTATTAAATTTTTGATAATATTTTCATTTGCACCCACTCATACTTTTTGTCTCTCGAAAAATAATGATTTTTAATATTTAGATTTTTAATGAAAGGTTTTGCATGTTCAATTGGTTAACGTGCGATTTACACTAATTTACATAACCAGAACAGATTTAATATTGTATGATAGAAAAATTATTTTAAAATATTATTTCTATAAAAATATTATTAATTAACCGTTTGCGGACGGTAGGCCAGCAGTGTTGGCCACGAATTTTGTTCCAGACATTCTAAAATGTATAATGGCCAGCTGTGCTGGCCAAACTTTAAAAAAATTATACCACGATATCGGGCATTCGTATACTAAAAAATTATGCTAAAATATATACTACTTATTAAAATTAATTCCGTCCACAAACTCAACTTATTTCTGGAAATATTTTATTAAAATCCTTAAATATTTTACAAAAAATATGTTACTGACAAATTAACAGCAATAGAACCGATTTAATTTAGGATTAAATTTAATTTTACAATGTTGAAATTAAAACTTAATTACAATTCGTGCCAATGAAAAACCTCAGCGGAAATTATTTCACAAGATCAAATACAGTAAAACAATTAACCGTTGATGAATTGCTGCTCAAATCCGAAACATTAGTTTTTCGGATTTAATTGTTCTCACGGGTCCCGAATAATTATCCTTGCCCATATTTATCAATCACGAACCGGGAATTTTGTGGAGATAAGTTCAGTCAAGATTTTGTCAGATTTTCACTTCATTTTATTCGTTATTTTAATTTGAAATTTATTTTCCTATTAGAAATTTGAAATTTCCTCTCTAGTTCATAAATAAGAACAGCACTGAAATCTTTTGTGATTTATGATAATTTAATAATGGCAAGGATTCACAAATTAATCCACTTTCAATTATTTCCATCATTCAAAAATTTATTTAAAATAATAGTTTAGTACAGGAAATAATAATAATAATAATAATAATAATAATAATAATAATAATAATAATAATAATTATAATAATAATAATAATAATAATAATAATAATAATAATAATAATAATAATAATAATAATAATAATAATAATAATAATAATAATTAATAACAATAATGATAATAATCTTAAATAACAATTTAGAATTATTGTATAATTTGTTTTATTTACTAGAAAAATATTCGAAATAATTTGAACATTGTTTTTGGGAGATTTAAAGCGAGTTTGTTTAATTATATCAAGTAGGAGATTTTTGAGTTTTCAATTTAGATTTATCATTTTTAGATTTATCATTAATTTTTGTTTATATATTTTGTAAATATATTTTTTGATTTTAACCAGTTATGTGACTCGTGGCAATTAATCGAGCATTGTTTTTCCAGTGTTTCAGACAGGAGATATGAGGAAATTAATTACGATATTTTAAAAAAATCAGTTAAAATTTAGAAAATCGATATTTTTTTTTGTTTTATCGATAATGTTTACTCTCTTGAATAGGATCAATAAGTGATAAAATATTTACCCTTTTAAGTTTGCTTTACGTTTTCTAAAGTTTTCAAACGGCTACCGAAGCTAAATGACGGGTAACAGAATGATAACTGTCTCAAAAAGAAGTTGTTAAAATTAACAGAATATCTCCAATATTTCTTTAACAAGAGCTTTCAATATGTAGTAGCCTAACTGGTATGTCATTTTCACTAATATACGTTATTTTCATATTCAATCTACTACACCTAATTCCACATATTAAAAGTCTCTATAATGCATGTTGGTGTGTTCATCAATCGATGACTCACCATTTATGAGAATGTTTATTTCATTTTTTCGTTCTCAATTCAATTTTATTTATGGCTTTAGAAGTAAGATTTTTTAAATTTAAGTATATTTTAAGGCTTGAATTTTGATTTCATATAATTATGAGATCATTATTCAAGCTCTTAAATATTACTTGTAATCAGCATTTATAATATATTTATAATATATTGATAATTAAATTTCAGGTGCTTTTTTAGGTATTTTATGACATGTTATGAATTTGGAATTATTTCAATAAAATGTAAGTTAGATATATTTTTAACTAAAAAGAAATAAAATAATCACCAAACACATTTATTTTTTTAAGACATTTAGGAAAAAATCGGCGTATATGAACGAAATAGTTTTTTAAGTTTTTGTAATCTTCTTTCTCCAGCTCATTTTCAATAGCCTCTTTTTTGTATCTATAAATAATGGTTCCAATCGATTTTTTGGAGATTCCCAGTAATCTTCCAAAATCTTTATAATTTTCTCCATTTTCATATGCATTGATGAGACTGATTTTGTCATTTTCTGAAATTCTATGAAAATATTATTTTTTTAAAACAAGTTATTAAAATTTACGATTTTCGAATTTTTTTCTTCAATTCCAAAGATGTCGATGGAACTTGTTGAATATCTTCACACAAATGCGTTTGACTAGAAATATCTGATATGCTGTAAAATATTTTAATTATTTGTAATTAAATAAAAAAATTCTTACATTGTCAGATCTTCACCTTCGCAAAATGGAAGTGTTTCCAAAGAAATATCTGAAAATCTAAAGAAATATTAACTTCAAAAATATTTTATAAATAGATCTTACGATGTTTTGTCATCCATTTCTCGAAAACTCAAAGTTGAGTTGTCAGATTCAAAATCCAAATTTTTTTCAGCCATGAATTTTAATAATTTTAAATTAACGATATGTTAACAGTATGTTAATGACTTTCTACTTTCGGAATAAAAAAAGTTATATTAAATTTGCGTGTATTTTATATTATGTGTGCTGTGTTTGTATGTAAAATTATTTTTCTGTCACTTTCTCAATTCCTATAATAAAACTTTTAACATTCGGAACATTAAATTTTTGGACACAGGTAAGTTTGTGTGTTGCTATAATATAATTTTATCGATTTTTTTAGATTATAGAAACTTTTATATTCTGGATTTAGACAAATGTGTGTACCGCCCTAAGCATACATACATACTTAAGAGTAGCATGCAGTCAGAATAACGGGACAAATAGAAATGATCAAAGCGGCATGCTATGCATGTCCTGTTAACATTTAATAGCATGTCAGTCCAGCACACCAAATTTAAATATCTCAATTATTTTAAATATTCCATTAATTTTATTCACATTATCTCCAACATCTATTTCAATTGGTTTTGATTAGGTCTTTAAATTTTCAAAATTATTCATCATTTTTATGAATTATGTCGCATTTTTTTTCAGAGTTAAAATAAAACCCACAATTAATTAAAAATTCATCATCACTAATACTAATATACCATTGGATCCTTTGGGTCCTTTTAATCATCGTGTTCTTAATCATTCCCTAGATTTTAAAAATTCACAAACTGGTGAACATACCAATAATGCTTCGATGAATGGATGTGGAGAGAAAGCGTTTCAACAACAAGACACATTTTTGATGATATTGTATTATATATATCTGAGTGATATGTGATTTAACTGTTTTATTTTTGTTATTATTTTATATTATTTTAATTTATTTATTGGATTTTTTAATTAATTTTTGATAAAATTTCAATTTCAATTTTGTTCATTCGTTTCCAATGAATTTCTTGTCAATCGGATTAATTTACATTTATCAAAAAGCTCTACTATGAATCGGCAAATATATCGATGTTTTTGTATATTCACGAATTTTCGGAACTGCCTTTTTCCAAGTGAGAATTAATAGCAATAATAATAATGATACCAATAATAATAATAATAATAATAATAATAATAATAATAATAATAATAATAATAATAATAATAATAATAATAATAATAATAATAATAATAATAATTGTATTTATTAAAAAGCTTGAGCAGTAAATATATCACTCGCAAAAGGCAGTGCAGAGAATTCGTGAATATCAAAAAGACATCGATATATTTACTGATTCATAGTCAAAGCTTTATATATAAATACAATGTCAATTGAAAAAAAAATAAGTGGTTAAAATTGAAAAAGTTCTTATATTAATTTACATTATTTTTATAGTATTTATCGAAATATGTTTCAATTGTTTGATTTTTTATTTATTTATTTAATTAATTAAATAATTTAATTAATTTATCTATTTAATTCATTAATTTAAAATTATTAATTATTTTAAATAATACACATTTAAATACAGTAGCAAAAATACTACATATATTTCTAATTTTAATAATTTATCTAAATTTTGCATATGAAAGAAATATCGGTGAAATAATAATTGCCATTAAATCTATAAATGTCATAATTTTCCATTGAATAATTATTATAATTTACAAATAGAACTTATTAAATATTTATTTCTTAGAAATTTATAAAAAAAATAATTGTTAAGAGAAATTTTCTTTAATCAAAAATATGGGAAATTATTATTTAAAAAATAAAGAAAAATGTTTTCGTTACAATAACTTTGATGAGAGATAAACTAACTGAAATGAAATTATAAACTTGAAGTAAATATTGATCATAATCTAAATTATTTATGTCAACAATTTTGATATTTTTAGTTTAATATTATTTATTCTATATCAACAATTTAAAATACTTAAATCTTAAATCTTAAATCAACAATTTAAATATAAAATAATAAACATTATAATTTAAGCCTTTTACTTGCAAATAATGTATTTATAACAAATGAAAAAATTTTCGACTAGAAGATAGCCTTTTCAAGGTCAATAACATAAAATCAAATTAATCATTTCATTGATCTCTTCTTTAGTGTTGATTGTTGGCCGTCTGTTTATAATGAGAATTGGTTCTTTAAATCTGACATATTTTTTGGATGTTGCCATTGGCAAATATTTTGATTGAAATACTTTTTCTTCCTTCCTTGTTGACATTGTTGGATATGTCTGTTTATCGAGGATTTTATCTAGGATTTTTCTTAGATGTTCTTTAACTCTTTGGTGCAAGGTCTTGATCGTACTTCCAATGTATCTTTCTATGCATACAATGGATAATGTTTTTTCGAAAGCACATATCTTTCGGTGTCTGGTAGTTTTCCATTGAGCAATTTTCTTTTTTTGTGTTTTTGCCAGAGCTTTCCTCAATGTCCAAGATTTATGTGCTATACGAATTGGAACGCTTAAGTTCTTTCAGGATCTTGAAGTTGAGTATGTCACTGATAAATGGAATATTCAGATAAAAATATTTCTTCTTTTTTTGTTATTTTCCTAGATCTTTTTTGGATAGAATTCATTGTCTTTACCTTGATATCCGTATAGAATATTTAATTAAAAAAATTTAAATTTAAAATTCTTCATAAAAAAATTTTATTATTATTTTTAACCAATGAGAAGTAAGAAAAGAGAAATAAAAGAGAAGATCAAAGAGCATTTTGAAAATAAAAGAAACCAAATTCCAAGAAATTGACAAGGCGTATTTTATAGTCGAAATTTTTTTCATCAGGTATAAAAATTCATTATTTGCAGCAAAAGGCTTAAAAAATTAAAAATAAAATTAATTTATGCTGCTACCAAGAAATCATCACTTTATACTATAAAATAATAATAATAATTATCTAATACATGTTATAATATTAACAATAATAATATTATAATGACTTTTTTTCGACTTTCAACTCTTATTTCTTTTCAATTTGAAAAAGGCTGTGCTGAAAATTCACAAATATCAAAAAAGACATCGATATCTTTTCTTATTAATATTATTATTAGCTCTAAACTAATCAGCCATTAGCAATTGCAATTAATATATCACAAAAAAAAGATCAAAAATAATTTTCCAATAAACAGAAATTTTTTATATTTTGTCAAAAAGAAAATAAATGAAATTTCAAAAAAAGAAAACAAGTAAAAAAAGTTTAAAAATTAAAAGATTTTACTTATATTTTACTTTAATATTTTGAAACATATTAAAAATCTCATTCGATTATCATTTATACGATTTTGTTTGCTCAACAGATTTGATGACAGAAAATACTATATAGATTCATATTACTTATTTAAGCAAACTAAAACAATCAACTAAATAAATTTTATTTGTAAAAAAGAACCTTATATTTTTCAAATAATTGCATCCATAATTAAATAATTAAAAAAACATTTTATTAAATTACCGTATATACTCGCGTATAAGTGGAGAAATTTACTTCAAATTTCAAGTCAAAATAACCACTCCGACTTATACGCTGGTAAAAAAAGTTCAAATTAATTTTTAATGAAATTATTAAATTGGTTATAATTTGTAGTGTTAATTTTTTAATTATACAATAATTTGTTTCATTAAATAATTAATTCAAATTCTTAATAAAATTGTAATTTATCAATGTTTTCAAACATCATTAACGAACAAATAATAAACTTGACAACATATTATTTCTGTTTGAAGATACGCGGGTTTCCAATTTATAACAAAAATGACTCAACTTGTTTGCGAGTATATACGGTAAGTTATTTCTATATTTAAATTTAACAATTCAAATTGCACTAATTCTACATGCACTAAATTTACATAATAATTTAAGTATTCGCATTATTTTTTACACTAGTTATCTATATAATACCTCAAATACTGCAATACAAACCCAAACACATTATCCTCTTTATTCTCACTCATTATACAATCTAATAGTTATCAAGAAACTCAGTATATATTATTCATGAACTGAAATACGAAGTTGACAAATTGACATATTTGTTTTATGTGGCATTACACTAATGGATTTGACAGTGAACCTGACGAAATATATAGAATAAATGATGTTCAAAAAGTATTTTTAATGTTTAAATCAGTTCAATGTTAATTTATAAAAATATTGGTTTGGATATGGATTTTCTAAAAGTGCTAGTTAAACTGCTAAATTGCACAATCAACCGAACGCTCTATCATATCCGAGATTTATGTTACCCAATATTACACCCAAATTTAAGAAGATCATGTGATATACTGACACAAGTTATAATAATAAAAGATGCCATGAGAATGTTGGTTTGTAACTTAGCTACAGGTATGTGTCTCTAATAGTATTGGTACACACAACTATGCCAACTTCAACAAAAGTTACGGACATACATGCAACGTTAATTAATTTTTAATGATTATAAATAAAACAAAATTATCAATAATTTTAATAATTAACACTTATTTTATAATAGATTACCGATAATAAGTAGTATACCGATAAATAGAAATTAAAGGAAGTCACTACTTTTTTATTGGTATATGTTGATACTCAAAGTTATATGATTAAAATTTCAATACCAAAGTCAATCTAAGAGACTAATTAAATTAAATACATTATTATGGAACCAATATAATTTTTTTTAAATAAACTTCTCATACTTCTTTTACAGTTTTGATTACGGATCAATGTTTTTTACTGAACACAAATTTTCGTTACTGCCGTTTTTAAGAAAATCTTTGTTAAATGAAAAGGATTAATTCATAGTTGAGATCTAAAAGAAGTTAAATGAAATAGTAAATGAAAACAGATTAAAGCGAAGAATAGATAAATAATTTTTACAGATATCATTAACTTTAGTTTTATTACATTGAATAAATGTATTACCAAAGCCTTTTATATCATTAAATGTCGGATAAGAATTTGATAGTAATCAAGTAATAAAAATGGAAAACAATCACATAGAATTTTAATTATTTTAATTTTATTTATTGGTTATCAGTTAAAATGGTTTTTGAATTACCAAATATAATTACTGAAACCAGTTTGTTGTTTTATTGAACAAAAATTAATGAAACTTAAATATTAAATTATTAATTAAATTATTAAACAAAAATGAAATTGAATGTATAAATATAATTTTATATGTAAATCCCCATTAAACAGATCCATGGATAAATTATCAACATATTTCTTGTTTAGGAGAGAAATAAAGATTTGAAAATTAAATTGCATTAATATTTCATTTATTACTGAAACAATACCAGTATTACTGAAAACATTTCAGTATTTCCGGTATTGCAATCTCTAATATCAGTGATATCATTGTATTAA
Organism: Schmidtea polychroa; assembly: GCA_959609185.1. Taxonomy (NCBI): domain Eukaryota; kingdom Metazoa; phylum Platyhelminthes; order Tricladida; family Dugesiidae; genus Schmidtea; species Schmidtea polychroa. The sequence goes on along the minus strand of CAUHTR010004896.1, from coordinate 15,818 downwards.
ATATTTGAAACAAGTTTAATAAATAATTATTTTATTATTTTTTTCATTCTCATAGAAATTATAAATTATTAAAATTGGTAATAAAAATTCTAAGTAAAATAATTATTAAATTACAAATAGGAATAAAAAATCAAATTATTAATTATTAATTTTTTGATATGCATTAATTTCAGGTGAATTTCATTAATGCAACAAGAAAAAATGTAAAAAAAAGTGACAAACAAAGTGTCAAAATATAGTCATAATCTAGTCTAGCTTGATTTTATTCTAAATAATTCATAAAATGCAAATTTTGAATTTATATTTAATTATATAAATGCACTTTTTGACATAATTTCATCGGACTGTTCAATCAATTATAATTAATAATTATATTAATAAAATAATTATTGATTTGCACTTTAATATTTTATGTTCTTGAGTATTCAATGAATGCACCGTTTCTGATTCGCTCTATGGTAAGCAGAAAAATATGTTCAGTACTTGAGGCATGTGGACATACACTGTTATTCGCTAAATTTCAATCATATATATATATATATATATATATATATATATATATATATATATATATATATATATATATATATATATATATATATATATATATATATATATATATATATATATATATATATATATATATATATATATATATATATATATATATATATATATATATATATTGATAAAAATGCATATAATATACAAATATAATCAATAAATTATATTATAAGAAACATAGAAACTGACATGTGTGTTGAAAATTTATTAGCAGTGACATAATTAGCTAATTGATTATACATCTATTTCCCTGTTCTTTTGAAATAAGTTGTTTGCTGCCACTCCATTTTCCTTTGGAAATTTCTTCACATTTTTTGTATTTTTAAATTATAGTTCAAATCCATTTATTGGTGATTCTTAGTAATCTTCCAAATTCATAACAATCTTCGCCATTTTCGAAGAAATTAAAAAATCAAATTTTTTCATGTAAAATTCTATCAGAATATTATTTTTTTTAATTTAAAACTTTTTTTAAATTTACGATTTCTTTTGCTTGAAATCAAAAGAGGTAGAAGGTCCTGGTTGAATATTTGAAATTTCATCTTCACACAAAAACAGCGTTTTAACAGAAATATCTGAAATTCTACAGAAATGTTAAATTTATAATATAATTTTATAAATGAATATTACGATTTTGTTTCATTATTTTCTATACAACTGATAGTAGAGTTATCCGATTCTAGCTCATACATTTTTAATAAAATGTTTTTTTAATAAATTTCAATCGATGAAGTTTTACAACGCTTTTATTCCATGCAACATTTCTACATATCAAAACTTTTGATTCAAAAGTTTATATGCATATTTTATTATATGTTGTGTTTGTGAGTTAAATTAATTTTTTCTTTCACTTTCTCACTTTCTATATATATGATTTTATTCCATGCAACTTTAAAATTCTGCTCACAGGTAAGTTTGTGTGTTTTAATTATATAAGAGTATTTATTTTTTTATATTATAGATGCTTTTATTCCATGAAAACAGGCAAACAAGAAAAGGTTGAAATAATTAATGAAACATACAAACACGACACATGTAATTTTTATAACAAAACCAACATGCAAACAAGTGATAAAGTGCACATATTAAAAACAACACACCTAATTTTTTATGAAAATTAATTTATTGGGCTATTACTGTAAAGTCGGTACCGCATTTATAATTAGAAAAGTAAAATTCTCTGCTTCTTTCAATGGCAGCAAAGAAAGACAAATATTTGTAAAGTCAAGTCTTTTAAATTCCGGATTATTTGATTTTTATTAGAATATAAACAAAACATAAAACCATTTAAAAATTAAAGGTAAAGTTAGTATATAGCTTAATGTGAGGTAAATGCATTTTACAATTATATACTTTGTAACAAAAACTATTCAATTATTTATTAAATAAATATAATTAATTATAAACTCAAATTAATTTCAAATATAAATAGAAAATATTTTCCTTAATTAAAACAAAGTTGTTTGATTGAATCAAGAATAATTATTAATTTCTCCTTATCAATTCTTCATTATCACGACTAATTGAAATTTTATAATTGCTTTGTATTATTTTTGAACATCGGTCGAATAAACTCTGTAAAAATTTGATCACAATTCAAACAAAACACAATTATTAGTGAATTAAATTATCATTGTAAAATATTGTAAAAAATCTTTTTTTTCAGTTGCTATTTTTCTCTATTTAAACTAAAAATTTAAATAAATGAAATATTTAATAATTATTTTTTGAAAATTATACAATTAAAATATTTTGAAAAGAAAATGTTAATAATAATTCATTTTTTTAAGATTAATAATTTGTTTATCGTCATTGATAGATGATAAAAGGAGATTTTTCGGTAGATAAATAAAATTATTCATTCAATATACAAATATTAGACGTTTGTTTAAAAGAAATGTTAATAAATTAATTAAATATTTTAATGAATTAATCATTATTAGATTGAAATCTTATTCCATTTTACAAATTTATTTATTAGAAATTTAAACAATAATAAAAAAAATTAACATAAATATATTTTATTTATAAACTTTACTGAAATTGTTTTTTTTAATTCATCAAATATAATTTTTAATAGTATAAATTTTTATTTAATTTATAAAGAAAATTTCAAATTTTGTGGATATCTATTCTTTATATCTTTTTATTTTGTTAATATTTCAGAATATTGTCTTCTTTTTTTCTTTTAATAAATTAATTTTTATATCGTATATAATCTCATACATTACTGTTCAATAAACATTTTATTTCCATTTCTAAATTTCAATTTTCAAATAATTTTCATGTTGCCCTCCAACTTCTTATATCAGTATATTCTCTTTTATATGTATTTTATTATTAGTTTACCATTGTTATCCAGTGTTTCTTACAATTGTCAAATTTAAAGTGTATTCTATAACAGGAATTAAATCTGATCAGCTAAATAATATAAATAAAACCTATCTATAATAAATGTGTAGGTGTGTGTGCCATAGCCAAGTGACATTTAATTAAACTCATAACATTAAATAATTGCTTACACAGATAGAAGAATTCTCTGTTGGAAGAAAAATTAATATCTTCACACAAGCACGATTCACAAAATCTCTATAATACCTCTTATCATAAAATCTAAAAAATATTTAAAAATATTTATATTAAATAAAAAAGAAAATAAATCATTTAATTACATAGAATTTAACATTGAAAATTACCGTTAATAGTAAAATTAACACAAACCGCAATTGACTGGATTTTATTTAATGTTCAATTAGCCATTATTAATTTCTCTTTGGTGTACACCAAACACCACTGAGAACCATTTCCTATAATATAACAAAAAAATCAATAATCTTACATTATAGAAACATACATACTTACTTTTATTTCACGTTGATGTTCTCATTTTTAGCTCAGTGAGATACATCTTATAATATAGAAATCTGAAAAGTGGAAGAAAAATTAAAAACTGCACACAAACGCAACACATATTAAAAAAACACATACAAACTTTTGATTCGTAGAAATGTAACGATGAGATACGTTTCTATAATAACTTTATTTTAGACAATTTTTAGAAAAAAAGATCGTTGAAAATTTTTAAAATTATAGTTTTAATGAAAATATCAAGAGCAGATGAATTTGGTTCAATATCTTTTTACTCCAGATTTGATTTCCTTAAAGAATTCCCTCATATTGAGCTCAGAAAAAAAATTACAAAAATTAAAAAAATTATTTTTATCAGCGATTTTTCCCAAAATGTTTTAAAAAAATACACATTTTTGGGGATTTATTTATTAATTATAATTAAAAATATATCGGACTCACATTTTTTCGAAATAATTCCAAGATAAATATCATAAAATTCCTAAAAAACCCTGAATATTAATTAAAATTAATTTATAATTAGTGTTGATTAAAAGTAATATTTAAGAACTTGAATAATGATTTCATATCCATATGGATCAGAATTCAAGTCTTAAAATTTACTTTAAATAAAAATTTGTAAAATGGCTAAAATAAATTTCCAAATAAATTTCAATTTCATGATAAATGAATAAATGTGATAATGAGTAAATCGGTGAGTGAATCGGTAAGAGAAATTGTTCTACACGCCAACCACCACTATAGAGAACGTATCTCAGTGGTGTTTGGTGTAGTACCAAAATATCTTTCATTGGTGTGATAATGATAAGGGATTGATATATTTCTAAATCTCTCTCTTTCTCTAGTTCTATCTTTCTTTCTTCCTTTTTTATTGAATCTTTCTTTTCGGTTTTTGGTTTTTTATCATGATATTGAAAGTAAAAACAAAAAATCAAAAAGAAATATTCAATTAAAGGGAAAAATGGAAAGAAAAATATTTGTTAAATTTCTCATTGAATTAAACAAGGGCAATTTTAGGTTGAAATATTTTACTTAATAAACATTGATAAAATGGTTTACCCGTGTATTTTTTGAATTTTTTATTTGAAATCTTTAGTTCTAGTATGAAATTATTTAGCCCTATTTTATTTATCATTTTTCATTATATTTAGTCTTCTGATAAGTAAAATGTAACAGATGAAAAGTTGTCAAGACGTTATCAAAGATGACAACATCAATTTAAATCCTTCAATATCCTTCGAACATTGTATGAAGTTTCCAAAGGTTGTCAGGATATTTGCAATGATAAGTGCTGTACCTTTATGTGAATTTAATTTTTATTTTAAAACTGTCTAAATAATTTATCCTTCTATACTATTAAATAATTATCAATAATTATCAAACCTTTCCCTTCTTGATATTTTATATACCATTTTACTCGATATTCAATTTCACTTGGTCAATGGTGCTAAAAGGTTTAGAGTCTACACTATATCGGGGAAGCTTGTCTCTTTATAATTTGAATAAGTTTCTCATAGTCTAAGGATGCAGGATCGTCAAACGACATTCCATTTCTCTAGATCAGGCCTACCCAACCTTTTTATACTAAAGATACACTTTTTAATTCAGCTACCTAGAGATCTACCCATGTCTAAATAATTTAGATCTTAAATTAGTATAACTTCAGTTTATTTCACTTCATTTTAAAATTTAAAATATATGCATAAAAAGAATAAAAATATAACAAAAAATTTAAACAAATAAAAAAAAATTAATTAATTATTAATTTCAAAAAAATATAAGAAAAAATCATATATTAATGTGATCTTTGGCTCTGGTTTGACTTAAAACATATTTTTTTAATTTGCACAATTTCTTTTTCAGAATTTAAGATTTTTAGTTTGTGGTAGACGATCGACGGAAATTCGTGTCGCAATCGCCTGATTGGACAGGCCTGCTCTAGATCTATAATTATATAAAATAGGATGAATAGGAATCAATAGGAATCGGCTTCAAGAACAAATAAAAACTATAAATAAAAATTTTATTTATCATATGATGAAAAACAATGAAAGAGTTAAGAAATTAAAATTAAAAAGATACGAATGAAAGTCCATGACAATGACGTTTGATTAATCTGACAACAACGAAATTCATTGGGACGACGACAGTTCACCTTTGTAATGAAAAGTTTGAAAAAACCTTTTGAATTCGTGTCGAAAATTATCATTGAGCCATCCATAAAGAATGGGATTTGTACAAGCGGATGTCAAGACCATTAGCAGGCAAATTAGATTGAATCCGCAACGACATCGGACCGACAGTTGACTCGTTGAACATCAAGTACAGATCCATTATCATGTTAATAAGGTTCAAGGGTAGCCAGCTAATGGCAAACACGATTGTTATACTCAAAAGCAAAATATTTGCTCGTCTCTGTCGTTGAATGTCGTACTTTTGTTTATCCGTTAACAATTCCAATTTATGGGAGTTTGGCAAAGAATTAGTTGATTCCAGATCCTTTTTGTGAAGGTTATTCATTCTCAGCTTGATGATCCGATAGATTCTTGTGTAAGTAATCGTAACTATGGACAATGGGATTAAATATAACAATACTAATGTTGCTATTGAATATCCAACTTTCATTTTTCTCATGTAAATCTCTACCGTATGTTCCGTACATCTAGTATGATTCGCTGTCAACATGTTGACGGTTTCGACACCAGAGAAAAGCACCAGAGGACTGGCAATGATCAACGATAAAATCCAGATCGCTAGCATGACCTTTATAGCCCCGATTAGTTGTAAGGAATTTCTTGTTGGACACAAAATTACCTTAGAAATTGAGATTAATAATTCTACACACACACATATATATATATATATATATATATATATATATATATATATATATATATATATATATATATCTATATTAATTAAAACAAATACTAAACATGTATTTAAACAAAAAAAACATGATGAAGAAATAATTAAAAATAATCATTAGTTGTTTTAAAAATCAAAAGAGTCGTCAATTTGTATTAGAAATCAAATGAAGAAAACATCGGGAAAAAGTCATTCTGTGACTAGAGCTTGTCTGAAAATAAATGAAACATTAATTTCTGCAATATCTTGAAACAGAATGGAATCTATTTGTAGTTTTTTCTAAAGTAGAGAAAAAAAATCATTTTTCTTATATATAAAATATAAAAAATAATAATTTTTTGTTACTATTACAAAATTGTCAAGTAAAAAAATAATATATTTAAAACTATTTAATTTTTTTTGTTATAAATATATTTAAATGTTCTAAATTTGAAAAATATTATAAAGGTTTTCTTTATTTTTAATTAAATAATTTTAATTTAATCTCTAAATTATTTATCTGAAACGATTATATAGGATTATATATTTTATATAAAATAAAATAATTTAAAATAATAATAAAAATTAAATTTGACATTTATTTTTCAACTAGGAAATATCTTTAATTATATTTTATAAAATATTTTAATATTTAAAAGAACTGTGATTGAAAACATATAAACAGAGAAAATTCAAATAATAATTAGTTATGATTGAAATAATTGGAATAATAAACCATTTTCAAAGGAAAAATAAAATAAAATGTTGAAAAGTTCTATTTGATATTGTATGTAAACTAAATCTTTTACATTATATATTATTTTATCATCTGAATAATTGCAGTTTGTTGATATCGCTCAGAATATGAAAATACATTATTGCTTTCTTTAAGCTTTATTCAAAAAGTTATTTTAATAATAAAAATTTTGAAAATCATAAAATTATTTTGAAAGTTGTTATCGTGAATAAAATTTAATTAATTAAAATACACACAATTTCTAATCTATTAAAAAAATTAATTAAAATTTTAATAACTTTAATATATTTTTTATATTTTTATAACTGTGGAGAAGCTGCAGGACTTATTTGTTACGGAGTTGATTGCATCAGATATCCATGAATGCAACACACGTGCACGATTTTGATTGGTTGTCTATCATTTATTAAAGGTATTATTTGAGTTATTTTGTAGAGAATTTTATTTTGAATCTAACAAGCTAAATTTTTTTTGTAAAATATTGATTATTTATTTTATAATAAAAGTTTAAAATTTTGAAAATCAATAGTTTCCAAAAAGAATTTTAGATTTTGTAAATAATTGTATTCTGAATAAAAAAAACCCAAACATTTTAAAATTTTGTCAATAGATCAATGAAAAGCCTAGAAAATACCAAAGATCGATCCGTGCTCCAAAAATTAATTTAATGGAACTGTAATGGGAATATGGTACTTATAAGTTCCCTGAAATCCTCATTTTTGTTAAATTTAACGTAATATTAAATTATACAACAAATTTTTAAGTGTAGTAAAATTAGCAAAAATCAAATTTCGATACAGAAAACATATGCAATACAGAGGCAATACGAATGCAAACCTTGATTATTTGCACACACATGCCTATAATTAGTAATAAGTTGCGTAATATAGTGATAATATAACGCATTAATCTCTCGCTGTTAGAATTAAACTCGTTTGATACTTGCAATTTACTGCGGTTGAGGGCCGCAATGAAATGGTTAATTTATTAACAAATAATTAATATATATTTAAAAAATTTATGATGAACCCAAAATTGTGGCCCTGGAAAATTAAAAAAAAGTTAATCTTTTTTATAATTATTTTCCAATTGTTTAATAATTAAAATAATGAGAATTTATGCAGTCGGTTGCATGGAAATTAATCAAACTCAATTAAATTCATGTTCTATTTATAATTAAAGAATAACATTAATTTGAAAGATAAAGATCTAAAAAAAGTTATTTTCAACAAACGAACACTTTAATTTAAAAAAAATTTTAAAAAAGTTAAAAGCTAATTTTATGCGATTCAGCAAAGAGTATTTACCCTTTTAATAAAAGTCTAAATGAAATTAAAACAAATATTAGCATCGATTTAATTGAGCCGCTCTTTTATTCGATTTTACAGAAATCAAAGATGTTGAGTAAAATTTAGGAAATTATTGCTTTATTTTTCTAAATTGATGAAGCTCACAAAACAATGAAGCAATCAAAGGAATATTAAATGTAAAAGATTTGATAAAAAAATAATAATAAAAATAATAATAATGATAATAATAATAATAACAATATAATTAATAATAACAAAAATAAAAATAATATAGTGATAATTTAAGCCTTTTGCTGTGTATAATGTATTTAATGAAAAAATTTTTAGTCGAAAACTTTTCATTAAATACATTATTCGCAGCAAAAGGCTTAAATTATCACTTTATTGTTTTAAATAATAAATGGCGCTACCAAGAAATCATCACTTTATATCTAGAAATAAAAATAATAATAATAAATAAAATAATAATATTAATGATATTAATAATTATTAAAATAGCTTTAAAAGATATTTAAGATTCAATGTTTCATAGTGATGAAATACAATATTTTACAATATTTTACAAATACAATATTTAAATTTTATTATTTATTAACCTTATTATTTAATACCAGTTTTTAAAATTATTATGTTGCTGAGGAAATATTAAAATTAGGAATAGATTAGTTCTTTTATTTCTTCTGAATTCATTTTATTAAAATTTACCAGATTATTTTATTATTATTATTATTATTATTATTATTATTATTATTATTATTATTATTATTATTATTATTATTATTATTATTATTATTATTATTATTATTATTATTATTATTATTATTATTATTATTATTATTATTATTATTATTATTATTATTTTAAGTAATTTTATAATACAGAAACTTAATAAAGAATTAGTATGCAATTTATTGTCATATTTCTCAATAAACATTAAAGTGTAAATGATAAATAATCATTTTTCATAAAATAATTAATGATATTATTAAAATAAGAATTGACCTATCAAAAATTTGCGAAATATTATCAACAAACTGCATTTGATTTTCACAATTGTCATAATAAACAAATTAAAATACTCTTTTATCCACATCTGAATTTCATAGAAATAATGAAAAATTTGACATCTGTTTCTAGAAATTCTTCAATTATTTTTTTGCAATGTACTCGTCTTTTAGAATTATAAAATCAAATTAAGAAATGATATTGTTTCTACACAAAATCTAATTAGTTTTTTTCAGTAATTTCGAATTTTTTCATCGAAGATAAATAATATTTATATAAATAATAATCTTTGTGAATAGTTTTTTAGCAATTTTGTTGAACAATTATTTAGGAAACAGAATTTTTTATTGAATCTTTGAGTTTAATAAAAATATAATGATAATAATAAAAATAATAATAATAATAATAATAATAATAATAATAATAATAATAATAATAATAATAATAATAATAATAATAAAGCAATCATCATTTTAATAATAATAATAATAATAATAATAATAATAATAATAATAATAATAATAATAATAATAATAATAGTAATAATAATAATAATAATAATAATAATAATAATAATAATAATAATAATAATAATAATAATAATAAAACAATAAAATGATAATTTAAGCCTTTTGCTGCAAATAATGTATTTAATGAAAAAGTTTTCGACTATAAGATAGTCCTTGTCAATCTATCTTATAGTCGAAAATATTTTCATTGGATACATTATTTGCAGCAAAAGGCTTAAATTATCATTTTATTGTTTTAAATAATAAATGCTGCTACCAAGAAATCATCATGAATTGATAAATGTACATAATTATGAAATAATATAAAATAATAATAAAAATAAAAATAAAAATAATAATAATAATAATAATAATAATAATAATAATAATAATAATAATAATAATAATAATAATAATAATAATAATAATAATAATAATAATAATAATAATAATAATAATAATAATAATAATAATAATAATAATAATAATAATAATAATAATAATAATTTTAAATGTAAGTAAAATAAATTCACAAAAAATTAATGAAAAATTATTTGATTTCTATCACAAATTTTTAATGTTTCTTGAGCAATTTCATAATTTTTAAAAGTGGTATTAAATTATCATAGGATTGATAATTCACTGTCAACTTGATGGTTTTTTGTTTTAATTTTTGAAAGTAATATTTTTGTTTTAATTGATGAAACGTGTGATTGAGGAGATTCAATTAATAAATTTAATTTTTTGAGAAAACAGATTTAAATTTTGATTTATTAATGACATATTTTAGTAAAATTGTTTAATCTTCAATAATTATTTTATTTTATAATTTTATGTTGATAATAATTATAAATTAATAAAATTAATTTTAATTTATAACTTGCGCCAACAATTTATTACATGATTATCTTTGATAAAAACTGTACAATTGCAACAATAATTAAACAAATTTATTCCGGTTTTTGAATACACGTTGTAAGGATAAAACTCCTTAAACTCGCATAGAAATAATATAGATAGAACAAAGTTCTATTATATTAAAAATGAGACATAAATAAAGGTTATAAATCTATAGTTTGTTTGAATGTATTAGTATATAATTTCAGTCAAACGGCGAAATTTAAAAAAGTTTGATGCAATGGAATTTAGAAGTGTAATGCGGTTAGTGGAAAAGAAAGAAATTATTCAGCAGATTGAAGATGTATATTAGAAAAGACTTTTCAATGGCAATATATAACTGAATTCTGGAAGTCTTCGTCCAGGAGAGCAAGTGTTTTTAACAGTCAAAAAATGGAAGTCCTGTGGTTTGTTTTAATCACTCTAAAACTAAATGTTTGCAACACCTTATATTTGGTTAATTGGAATCAGGAAATTGTGTAGCAGGCTCGTTTGGTGGTATTTAAAGACAGAGACGATGAATAGACGAGAAGTTGCTTTTTTTATTGGACCGCATTGAACGAAGCTTTCTTGTAAACATTATGACAAGGATAAGACACCTTTGAGCCTTTACATACCACACTTTAGACGAGAACCTAAAGAGTCGGTATTACCTGAAGAGAAGCTGCCAAAAGTACTTCATTCAGGCACTTTATATCGCAAATGCCTGATGTTGAGTGCATCTTTGGATTAAAGATCGGTATTATTTTTAACAGTAATATCAACTCAGAGTAGTAAATTACCTTGATGAATGAAATTAAGGCCATGTAACACAAGGCCATGTAACTAAGATTTTTATTTGTTCTACGACAACGCTCAAATTCACATATCTTGTTTAATTGTCATTGAACTTTGAATCAAAGTTGACATCTATGATGAAACTGTATTGCCATATAATTCTTTACGAATATCCACATCGCATTTCATCATGCTGTTATAGTTCGCCTCGCGAATACCAACAGTTTCATTCCCAAGAAAGATTATTGAAACATTGATTCAGGACAACGGAATCTTTCATTTCCAATAGTTATAATATGTCCATTTGGAAGTTCGTAGCTTTTTTCTAAAGATGATGTAGAAGCTGATGATTGCATTTCATGTTGAATATCAAGAGCTATATACTAAAGCTTTTCTTTAATATCTCGAAAAATTTCTCTTTAAGCAGTAGTTGTTAAACTGTATCCTCTGTCTGTCATAATGTCTTTCTTTCTTTTAAGAGTTTGAAACAATTCAAAATTATAAAAACTGAAACCTTTGGAAACTTCAAGAAAAACTCAACTGCAAATTCCAAAAAAATTGATTTAAAACTCGCACCTCAACAGGCAAATACAATGAGGGTTTGTGTAGTTGAATCATCCACCAAACAGCGAAGATATAAATATTATACGAATAATATTTTTCCTACCATTTCTGGAATCCTATAATAAATTGGCAGGCGTAAGGCAGGCGTAAGGCAGGCGTAACTGCTAATGAGTATCTAACACACAGATAAGTTTGTATGTACTTTATAATTTATGGATTAGTTTTATATTATAGACCGTTTTTATCAAACGCAATAGGGTGTGTTAATTGAAAGATTGAACATTTTTTGTCATAATATTGACAAATAAATTTATTTTGTTGAGTCTTGTTGTTTTAATATGAAGAACACGTGGAGTCAGAAAATCATAGCTTTAAAAATCAAACAACTGGACAACTGATAAACTATCATAACTTCCAAATGTGAGCAATGGGGACCACAACATAAGGAACCGCGTAATAAATGTGATATTAAAGTTTATGATAAACAAAGTCTCGGATTTGGAATAAGAGAGTTTATGTTCCGTAAATAAAGAAAATGTAACAATTAAAATGGAAGGATTAAAACAGGAATCAGATTCATAATTCGGAAAACAGCAGTGTACTTAGATGAAGTTTCCTAAGATTGACTACCACGAATATATTATTGATATATTTTCTTATGGCTTCTTCTTAAAATAAGTGGAAATGGATAAGGGAAGAATAATTCAGAGGAATCTCAACCAGGTGAAGAGTATTTCAAATGGCTTAGAGATAATTCAATCCCATGAAACAGACATTTGAAGGGATATGTAGTACCATTTTAATATTTCTCTTTATCCTAAAATAATCAAAAGAGAAATGAGATTGTTGAAAAACACAAAATCTCAACTATAGATGGGAAAAGTTAATTAATATCTTCTGAAATCACAATATTTTTATGCTGTGGCCTAGACAAGCAAACTCAAAGCACTGACAACTCAACAAACCCAGTTACATTCACAAAAAAAGTTTTAAATTAAATGAATTGGTATAAAATAAAGTTAGTACAGTCGAGACCGATTTAGCCGGATCGGGATATCTAGGATTTTGACGTAAGTCGTGGTGTTTTCAAAAGTCCGGATGTCAATTCTGGTTGTTAGTGCACAAAAACACTGGCAAAATTATCAGAAACTGAAATTGTAGACTACTTTTTAAATCGGAATTAGACAGATGACAATGGGAATGAATTGGGAGACGAAATTGATGAATTGTGGGTACCTAAGGTATTGGAAGTTAACCATTCGCTTAAAACAATCAAGGCCGACTTCCGTTCGTAGATGAAGTGAGTACAGTGCCAGCCCAAGCAACGGAGCGCAAAATAAAAGGAAAATGTGCATAAGGTGGTCAAAAAAATGTATTTTATAATTTATTTATTTCCAAAAAACTTTTTATTTTATACTCCGATATATTTCAACCCACCACTACATTTCTGATGACCAATTAAGTTTTATTTTTTAAAGAGTATTTAGCCTGTTAATTTAACTGATGAATTGAATTTCTGAGAACTGATCGAGTATACTTTCGCGTTTTAACACGTTTTCACTAGTTGTCTATCATCTGTCAGTGACGCAACAATTGCCTGTATCTCATTTATTTCATAATGATGATTGAAAATTATTTTATTAAGTAATTTTATTGATAAATGAGAATTACATCTATTGCTTGTGAATAAATATAAATTAATTAATTTAAGAGTCCATCATGTCCGCAAATAAACCACCCGGTGCAGCAAACAGAAAAAGACAATTGCAATTTAAAGAAGAAAATGAAAAGTCTGCAAAGGTATTTACGAAATATTTTCAAGTAAAGTCCAAGCAAAGTGAAGAAATTAGTTGCTCTTTGTCATTAGTTGGTAGTAATTCTTTTTTTGGACGAGAAAATGGAAGAAACGCCTGAAGAAAGTAGTCTACCACTACTGGTGACGTTCAAATAGATATAAATGATCCTGCACTATGGCAAGTTCCCGTTAATTCTGAAATTCGTGATCACATAATTTATGTAGGAATTGATGTATAATCTCACCTAACAAATGTTATTGAACAGTTATATTATTTGCGAACCTGGCTACTATATTCAGCAAGTTCCGATAAAGTGTTTTGTGTTTGCTTTATTATTCATGTGAAAGTAATTAAATTGAATAAGTATTTAATTTCCAGATTTAAATAATATAATTAAAGTAAATAATAAAATTATAAATTAAAATAATAAATAAAATATATTTAAGAATGATTGAAGATTAAAATATAAAATATTTATTGAATGCTTGTGTACGAATATTCCCTATTCAAATATTGACTCATGCTTGTGAAAATATCCTCTAAGCTAAAAACAGTGATTGTTTTAATAATAGAGATTTTTGTGTTGTTTTTAAAAATATAGTTTTGTTTTGTTTTTAAAATATGGATATAATTTATTTAAGAAATCAAACTTCTAATAATTCAGATAAGATTAAATCATCATTGCCCACTGTTGAAATCAATAACTGGAAACACATTACTGAATATTGGAAATCGCATGAAAATTCACCCGAACATTTAAAGTGTTTTGGTAATTGGTTTGAAGCTAGTCGTAGGCTTATAACAAATTAAGCTATTGATAAAAATTTGCAATCTTTAATTATTAGAGAAAGAGATCACTGGCGACTTGTGTTAGATCGCATATGCAACATAATTTTGTATCTATTGTCAAATAACTTATCCTTTCGCGGTTCTTTAGACAGATTATTTACTCCTCAAAATGGAAATTTTTGGGCTTAGTGGAACTGTTGAGCAAATATGATGCAACTTTAAACGAGCATTTACAACGTATTTCTTCTAAAAAATCTCATGTTACATATTGCGGAAAAACAACTCAAAATGAGTTAATTTCTTTATTGGCATCCGGAATTAAAGACAATATTTTATGACGAGCTAGAGATGTCAAATAATTTAGTATAATTCTAGACTGCACTCCTGATGTCAGCCCTACTGAACAACTCTCCTTTACATTAAGATTTGTTGATATTTCAAGCGATGAGATAGAGATTAAAGAACATGTATTAACTTATCAAACTGTTGAAAAATCCACTGTACAATTTTTATTTCAAATTTTACAAGAGTTGTTGGAAGATGTAAATTTAAAGTTAATGAATTGCATAGGGCAAGGATAGGATAATGATGCATATATGAAGGGTAAAAATAAATCCGTACAAGCTCGAGTTTGAGAACTAAATTCAAGATTATAAGCGATTGTGCAACATCTTGTATGGAGTCGATATCACTTTTCGGAATTGTCCAACGAATATATACACTGTTTTCAGCTTCAGTATCTAGATGAAACATACTGAAAGATCCAATTTTACAGTTAAACCTCTTTGTGAAACTCGATGGGAAAGTCGGATTGAATGTTTAAAATCAATACGGTACCAAATAGTGGAAATTTACGATGCTTTAGTAACTTTGAGTGAAACCGACTCTTCTGATAATTCCATTAAACATGAAGCTTATACATTATCTGAACAGATAAATACTTTTTCTTTTTTGTTAATGCTTGTTACCTGGTATAATATTTTATATCGTGTAAATATTGTTAGCAAATCTATGCAATCTGCAGCCATGGATATAGCCTCAGTAGTTTCACTTATGAAATCATGTATAGAATTTGTGACCGAATATAGGGTAACTGGTTATGAAAATTCCCTAGTGGATGCCAAAGAATTGGCTG
>CAUHTR010004895.1:0-32625 GCA_959609185.1 Schmidtea polychroa | reverse complement strand
AAACGCGAAGAAATTTATGAAAAGGAATGATTTGGGAAAATAATTGAAACAAATGTTGACGCTCATTTTATAACAGAAGATATTGTTTTTATTTAGAGTTTATTGGTGATTATTGTGAACTTTCGTTGGTATTGGTTATTCGAATAAAGGAAAAATATTTGAATTGACTAACTTAGCCAAGAACATAATTGAAACCTCCTTAATAAATAAATCTTTACAAAATAAAACCTGTAAATAAAGATCAAAATCTTTAGAAAATTGAACTCAAATCTTCCAGAAAAACTCCAACAAAAGTAGAAAGCTTAAATTCAAAGTTTTCTGTGGAAATAATGCAACTTGAAATGAAGGATCTAAAGGAGATTATTTCCAAGCATTTTACAAATTATCCCACGAGCGTTGAATGGGAAAAGCGTTAACAGCTGCAAGGTATCCACCAAAATTTTTAATAACGAAACACTGAATACCCCAAATGTTTCTTAAGATCATGATGTTAATAAATTATTCTGTTCCACTTGATGTTTCCAAGAATAAACCTTTCCATTCTTCAATCACATTCTCGTTTCCATAAGGAAATTACTGTAGCGGTTATAATTATCGAGTTTTTAACTTATAACAAAATATTTTCACCCTGATAGTTATAACTCCAAATTTGTGATTATAATATTAATTTCTGGTATAGTAACATCCAAGATTACCAGTAATATTAAGTGGGAATATATGATAATTAAATGTAGGGTAACATTTGTGGCACACAGTTTCAGAACATATGAGGTAACTGGAATTTTTCACCTATGAAAAAATTTACTATTAATAGTTCCTGTTTTTCAAAAAGATTTATTGAGTTCTCTGGAAAGCACAATATGGCTTCATTTAAGAATCACTAGACTCAAATGTTTTCCACAATCAACATGAATAATTCGCGGTGCCCCGTATTTTAATATTCAGAATTTCACAATAGTATCCACTGTAGTTTTTTCCTCCTGCTTTGCTACTGCTGTCAACGAAATGCATCGACTACACATATCTATAATTAAAGCAGAACTGCCCAGATCTTGTTGAAAACGCTGTCTTTTCTTGCGAATTTGCTGTCAATTCAACCTGATAATACGCGCTTCCCAGATCAATGGTGCTAAAGTACATTGATCCATTTAATGAATCTAACATCTGTTCGATATTAGGCATTGGGAAGATTTGTCTTTCTGTCATTTTATTTAAACTTCTAAAATCTAAACATAATCGAATATCATTTTTCTCCTTCTTCCGGACACATACTAACGGCGTATTCCACGGTGAGTCACACTTCATAATTATGCCGTTTTCTTCCAAATTTTTAATAGCTTCTTCAATCTTTTCTTCTAGGTGGGCTGGCTGTCTTCTTGGGTTTAAATGGATTGGTCCTTCAACAGTTTTAATATCATGCTTTAATAGATTGGGTTAGCCTATATCCCACTTATCTATCATAAATACTTCGGCATTTTTTTATTACTCCATAAAGCTTGTTGTCACACGTTAATTCTATTGATCTTTTAAATCAAAATTCATCGCTCGTTCTTTTCCCAAATTTGGCTTCAATGTTGCATATTTCCATATTATTATATTCGGTTGCATTTGCGCTGTTATTTCCGATAACTTTCATTAGTTTTATGTCAAACCTACGTAATAAATCAATTCCTCCAATTATCGATGGAGATACATTTTCAACTACTACAAAAACAATATTTTATTCTCTACTTCCTATATTTATTCTAAGCTTGAGTCTTCCCAAAGTTTTTAATTGAATACTATTTGCGCACCAGATTTTGTCTCCGTGTTCGTTTAAAACTGGATTTCCGATCTCTTTTATAATCGAACTATCAATCACATTCATTCTAGCTCCTGTATCCAACAAACAATTCTTAAAGTAATTATTTATGCCTATTGGATGGACACTTGGAGATCCACCTCTTTTATCATAAACAATATTATACTGATCCTTCTTCAAATATGTTTCAGTCACATGCATCAAATATTCTATCCTTTTCATTATATACATAAATCATATTTTCTGCTTTTTTAAATTTTTTTACGTCATCTATCGATAAAATCTGAGTACAATTATTTTTGCATTCTTTTTTATTATCGTCATCAATATTTATTTTTTCAAATTTTTTTTCATTCGGCATATTGCATCATGAACATCCGTAACTTTATTTTTTACCGACTTTTTTTTTTATATTTTCTATTATTTCACATTGATTCGCTTTTTTAAAATTTGTTTCTAGCTCATTATATTTTCCAACTATATCGATATTTCCTACAATTCTACTGCTACAATTATTTCTAATTACATTATTCTCATCCAACATTTTATGATTTACTTTATTTAAATTATCTACGATAGGAATTATACTATTCACGTTATTATTAATATTTTCTACATTATATACATTATTTACAAAAGGAATTATACTATTCACTTTACTAGTAATACTATTAATATATTTATATCTCATTATACAATTATACTGGCATAATCGTCATTATTACCCATTAATTCATTGCTCCGATCATCTCGCCCAACGATGGAGCTTCTTGGTTTGGGTAGTCTTCGTCTTGACATGAAATTCTTTCGTCATTCTCGGCTTGATCAGTCTAAAACGTAGCTACCTGTGTTCGTCTCGGTCGTCCACGCTCGTCTGCATATCTTCTTCTGTCTGTCTGATTCCAGCATTGAAATCGTAGGTGGCCTCTTCTACCGCATCCTGAGCACGATATTGATGGGCATTCTCTTCTGTTGTGTCCAATATCTTTACACGCAAAACATCTCATCTCTGCATTCTGTGCTCTCTGATTGCACTCTCTGGATTGGTGCCCTTCTTTTCCACATTGGAAGCATTTCTGAACCCTTGGTTTCCGAACTTCTCAACTCATATGACCCACTTCCTGACAATTCCAACTTGTAATAACTGGTCTGCTTCTAACCTTCATTTCTCTTTGTTGGAATCTGTTCTGGAAATTATCGGCTTTCATCCTCGGTGTTGAATCATATCTATGTTCACTTCGTTGTGAATTTGTAAAATTTCTGCTTTGGTTCTGTCTATCGGCAAATCCTTGTCTTGTCTTGACAATACTCGCAAACGTTTCCTTCCTTCTATTTAAAACTGAAATTCTAGATACTTTAATGTTTATATCATCATCAATGTTTATGACATTCATCGCATCTCTCATCTTTATTTCTTTCTGTGTATCCTTATCTTTGATACAATGGACCAAAAAATAGGACATTGATTCTTTCTTGTCCCATTTGTGCTTCAGAACTTGGTCAACCATCTTTTCTATTTTTTCGAAATATACTGGGCCAGTATCATCGTTCTTTTCATAATTGCAGAGGGTTAGAAAATCCCCTATCAACGTGGTTGGTTCCTTGAAAGCCTTTTTCAATCTA
The DNA here is from genome assembly GCA_959609185.1 of Schmidtea polychroa. Classification (NCBI taxonomy): domain Eukaryota; kingdom Metazoa; phylum Platyhelminthes; order Tricladida; family Dugesiidae; genus Schmidtea; species Schmidtea polychroa. Next base: position 29,201 of record CAUHTR010004895.1, on the reverse strand, counting down.
TCTTCAAAACAAATTTCATTTTCTTCCATTGCTTCATAAATTGGCAACAACTCTCTTGCGATCAAACATTTGATCATCATACTTTCACTGGATTGTTCTAGTCCACATAATTGGAAATACCTCTTGCATTCTCCAATAAAAACGTCTACATCGACGCTGCCATCGTAAATATCTGGGATCATTTTATTGATCATTGCCAGGGTCACCATGTTAATAATAAACGCTTAACAATCTACAAATATATATATATATATATATGTGTGTGTGTTGGGCTGAAACCGAGAACTGAGAGTTTGTTTTAATCGATCGAAAATACCTAACACAAAAACCGCCAATTTGAATAAATTTATGATCAAGGTCTAATATAGAATAAATAAAATAAACATTAAGAATCAATAAACCCCGTATAATAGAATAAAGAGATAAATAAATGTAACAAAAAAAATTGAACACTAAAAAAATTTTTCGATAGGAAAATAATAAAATGTAAAATAGAATTATTTGAAAATTATTTAAACGATATAAAAATTAAATCGTCAAAATAATAAAATTAGTTAACATTATGTAAATTGTAAAGTTTATAGAATTAAATGGTTAGAATTATGTAACTTATTAAATTTAAAGAATAAAAGTGTTTAAATTAATAAAAATTAAAATAACTCGAATTATTTAAATTATAAAATTTATAAAATTAAATTATTAAAATTAATAAATAATTAATTAATTAAATTAAAAAATAAATAATTGTACACATTCATGCATGTATGCAAAATTAATTCAAAATTTCTCGCACTCTGATTGGATAGAGTGACAGTGCATGCATGAATGCGCATTCAAAATCAGTATAAATACTGATCACAAATTCATTTGAAAAACTTTTTTTCAACATCGCCACTTAATTTGCAGACAGTAAAGCTCTCAGTTTCGATTTTATGCCAACGTGGATGTGGTAATTTATTTGTTATTGTTCTTGTAATTTTTACGAAGTGTTTTAATTAATAAATTTTATATGCAATTATTGTCTCAGTTAAATTTTTTTTTGTTGTCCCTTTTTAATGGTTTAATTTCATTTAGTTTCAAGTTTTAAATAATAGTTTTTATTGAGTTCAATTATATTATTTGTTGATTGTGAATGATGGTGCCGTGGAATTGAGATCCAGCATATTATGGTTTGGGGTACCTTCGGGATGCTCAGACTAGTGGGTATGCTGGCTATTTCAATCGCGCAGCTGATTTCGGGCCGAAATGTGGAGGCTTCTCCACGGGTCCGTCGCTGGAAGTACTTTGGTCAAACATAGGTTAGGACTAAGAATACAGGCAGATCTCTGCTCAAATTTTTTGAAGAACAATTTAAATATTATGGGAAGTGTGGATTACCTTGGAAATAAGGGCCGATCCCTGATCAAATTTTTTGCGAGATAGGTTAAATATTCATAAATATCAAGAAAATTACCTAGCAACCTTTATTAATAGAAAAATAAGGGCGCATCCCTGCATAAAATCTTGAAAGGAAACAATAGAAAACATCTAGAAATGAGGACCATAGCCGAATGAGATAGAAAAGTAGAAATAGAAAATGGTCGATGACGTAAGACCTTCTATCGGCCGTCTAGAACCCGAAGAGAAAATACAATGGGGAGTAGTTTTAGCAATAGAGCTCACCTGCTCATTGTTTTTCCGCCTTTGTGTACAGTACCAACATGGTCGTCGCCATGGGTACACAAATGGTTTAAAGTACAATAGTCATGGAGGTGCTTAGGAAAGAGTCGAGTGAATGCCTATGATTACCCCTAACGTATTTAAAATTTAAAATGACACACCCCTAAGTAACCAACAGATATATATATATATATATATATATATATATGTGTATATATATATGTGTATATATATATTAATACAAATTAATATTAAATGTTGCCTAAATCTGGTATTATTAAAACACCCGATTTAAATGGCGAATTAATTAATTTAATAATAATGCTAATTATGCGTGCCAGCATTTATACTTTTACTATATAGTAGTATTTGATACTTATAATACAATATATATTTTATTTATAAATTAATTATTTAAATATCCCTAACATACTTAGTTTCTGACAAATGAGCTGCAAATAAACATATGACAGATAACACTGCCGGCAATGTACAAATTTTAGCATTAACCACATGGTAACAATTGTATCGATAAGAATGAATTAAAATTGATCAATATCAACGATAAGGATTTATAAACCACTAAAAGCAGTAACTAATAATTTAAAAACTATATGTGGTACCCGGTAATTTAGCGGCTTTTGACATTCGATTAGAAACAGGAACACTTTCATTAAAATATGTTATTGAATCCGCAAACTTTTCTTGCATATCACACAAATATAATAGTGAATTCTCCAACGCAATTAATATCACAAATTTCAATATATTTAAAGACAGTTCAATTTTTATACACAAATTAGAAATTTGATGGAAAAAGTTCATATTTTTTGGAATATATAAACAAGCAAGGAAATCTTTTACAAAATTTATACATATAAGTAAACAAAATTACAAAAAATACAAAATTATATCATTCGATAAAAAATAAACAGATTTTTAAAAATATATAATTTAAAAAGCTTAACGATTTTATAAAGTTCGCGTAAGAATTTCAAATAGTCAATTACTAATAAATAAATGCAAAATAAACAAATTTAGGTTTTTATATTATTGTTAGGATTTGTTCCGTATTTCGCGAATTGTAATGGATGAGGGTGTTGGTCTATGAGAGCCAACACTAAAACTATTGGGAGACGAATACAGTTTATCTTGATAATGATAACATGGCATCGAATTTGCTTTACTCTTCTGAGATTGATTGATAGAGCCTGATTGATAAGTAGAAGTATTAGCTGATCACACGAATTTTGATTGACTGTTATTGTGTTCTGTTTGGTCCTTAGTCGCTGGTGATCGCGCATTTATATATATAATATAATATCGTATAATATAATATAATATAGTATAATAGGTATATAGATATTGTTAAGGCCGTGTAACGGCTCACTACATCAGCCCCACGGGAAGTCGCGGAGCGCACAGGGACTCAAGAATAGAAATTGATGAAAGATCTCCTAGAAACAAGATGTAAGTCGAAGAGTAGTGACAATTTATCAAAGGTGAATAGTGTCTAAAAAGGAAATCGGCGGTTGGTGAATTAATTGATCACATGGAATAAAGTTAAGTGAATTTCAGCATCAGATGTGTCAAATTTTCATTGGAATAGACTCTGGCAAGTCTTGGAGGTTTGTAAATGTCTTCACCAATTTGGCGCACCCAAATCTTATCACTATGTTTCACATTTTTCGCGGTTCGCTGCTTGTCGGGTTTCGAAACAATTGAGCGAAGATTTAGTGGATTTGTTGTTGCTGAATGTGTATTCTCTGTAGCTAAATTTTCATCGCGTTGGTAGTTTGTGATCAATGTACGCGCGATTTCGTTTGAGTCCGTGGCAGGTTCTACTGAAGGGTTTTCGTTCGGCGTAGTTGAAATGGGTTCGACTGAGACTTTCTCTAAATCAGAGTGAAGTTTGTCTTCGTCCACGTCATCAGAAATCATGAAAGCCGATTTAAGTCGGCACAAATTTATATTTTGGGTAACACCGTTAATAACGATGTGAGCATTGTTATCCTTAATGTCGATCACTTTGTAAGGCCCCGAATATCTCGGTTTGAGACCTGAATCCGTAATATTACGAAGATAAACTGTGAGTTACGTCCTTGAAGGACTTTGGGACGTACGGTGTATATGAGGAAGCATAAGAAAACTGTGGGTTGCTATCGATCGAAAGAAAATGATCTCTAGCCATATCTAATTCCTCAAAGGTAGGAGCGTTATTGAAATCAACTAATTCGTTAGGTAACGATGTTGAAGAACCGAAAAGTAACTGTGCCGGTGTAGTTCCGGTAGTCCTGGAGGGTTTGTTACGCCAACCAAGAAGGACAAAAGGTAAAGCTTTAGTCCAATTAAGTTTCGATGAAAGTATTCCAAGAGAGGTCTTCAAAGTACGGTGAAATCTTTCGATCATGCCGTTTGTCTGAGGATGGTAAGCAGTTGAACGGAGGTGTTGTATACCGAGCTTTTCAGTTAGCTGTTGAAATAACTGGGATTCAAACTGAGATCCCCTGTCTGTGATTATTGATTTCGGAACACCGTATCTAGAAATCCAATGTTGCAAAATTGAATTTGCTACAATTTCAGCAGAAATGTTTTTCAGAGGAATAACTTCAAACCAACTTCAAACCGTTTTCCGGTCAATCATAGTTAATAAGTAAGAAAAACCGCGATCAGAAGGCAAGGGGCCGACCAGGTTGATGTGAAGAATTTCGAACCTATTTCCGGTCGGATAGTGAATCATCTGTGGCTTAGTGTGTCTAGTGATCTTGTGTTGTTGACAACCGATGCACTGACTCACCCACAATTTAATATCGTGCCTCATTGCTGGCCAAACCACATGTGAATGCAATAGGTTAAAGGTAGCCGACGAGCCTGGATGATGTAAGTCGTGAATGGAGTGGAAAGCTAATTTCCGTAAGGAATCGTGCAAAATCGGTCTTAAAACACCTGATAAAGACGAGTCAAAGTGTACTCCGTCCACGATTTCAAGTTTATCGCCAAAAGCAGCTAGATCTTTTGCCGAAGGTGGATTGTCGCGGAGGCACTGTACTGGAAATATCGGATCGTGCAATATAGCGTTGGTGCTGCGGGAAAGACAGTCTGCAATAACGTTTTCTTTGCCGGCAATGTGGCGTATTTCGCAAGAAAATTCTGAAATATAACTGATTTGCCTCTGTTGTCGTGGAGATGGGTCTTTCATTCCAAAAAGATAAGTTAGCGGTTTGTGGTCAGTGTAGATGACAAAAGGACGACCTTCAAGCAAGTGCTTGAAATGTTTGATTGAAAGATATATGCCTAAGAGTTCTCGGTCGAAAGCCGAATATTTCCGTTGAGCGGAAGAAAGTTTCTTTGAGAAAAACTCTAAGGGTTCAGAAATGTCATTATGTAATTGGTGTAATACTGCACCAATAGCAACGTTTGATGCATCAGTGGTTAGACTCCAAGGTAAATCAGCATTGGGAAAATGGAGTGTTTGAATTTTCGAAAGTGCCGACTTAGCGTTTTCAAATGCACTGAGTGTGGTATCGCTCCATGACACTAAAGACTTTTTTGGTTTTGAGACGAGACCTGAAAGAGGTGACAAAATGTCAGAAACCCCTGGAATAAAACGATGACAATAGTTTATCGTTCCCAAAAAACTTCTCAGTTGTGAAACTGTTTTTGGAAGTGGGAATTTGGCTATGGTATCTAGTCTATCCGGAGGAGGTCGGATTCCATCTGCGGAAATTAAATGTCCCAGGAAACGAGTCTCGTGTTGGAAGAAGGTACACTTATCGACGTTTACCTTAAGGTTGTATTGCCGAAGTGCTGTTAAAGTTTTTGTCAGATGGGTTATATGCGTCTCTAAGTCAGGTGATCCGATTAAAATGTCGTCTATGTATGGAACTGCGAAAGGTAGGTCCATTAAGACTTGATCAATATACCTTTGAAAGGTCTGTGCAGAATTCCGAAGGCCAAATGGCATATGCACGTACTCGAAAAGTCCGATCGGAGTTATTACGGCTGTTTTTTCTATGTCAGACTCTCGCACGGGTATCTGATGGTACGCCTTCACGAGGTCGATTGTGGAGAAAATCTTTGCCTTTGAAAGACGGTGAAGGATATCACTAACAAGCGGCATGCTATAGGAATCTAGAAACGATAATACTTCCTTCTCTGTACACGTTGAAAACCCTAAGTCATTGTTCCCCTTATCTGCTTCAATTATCCAAAAAGACGATATAACTTATACCCCCAAAAAATCCCCTACCCAGTCAAGCAATGACCAATCTATCTATGCTATTACTTCTACCCCAATTGCCTCAGCTATTAATGAACAAAAATCCCTTCTAAAATCATTACAAGTAAAAGGAACTACTATCCAAACTAACCATCCAAAAAATGTTAATATAGCAAAGACAACAAAGATAAGAACTTCTAAAAATTTTAAAACTTGCGATAAGAATAATAAAGCTCTTTATTTTTTTGATGGTAGGGGAAAAATGAATTGTAGAGCGGGATTACATAATCCAGTATCCTGTGGATCTATAGGTGTATTCTCGAGAGAAATTTTGATTGCACATGCTAAGGATGTCCATGGAATTGATTTCAATTATCATTCGGACATTGACTGCTATCAATGTAGACCAAAGCAAGGAGGGGATAGATCCACAATGAACGTTATAAATTTTAAAAACTTATACAAACATATCAAAGATTTCGACCACCATTGTGAAATTGACAGAGCCTACCTAAAGGATGTTACCGTAGAAATTACCCCTAAGCATGAAATTGCATGCCACATCCTAAATAAGAACATAAAAAATAAATGCTACACCACCTTCAACCCTGAAATCCCAATAGAAAGTATATCGGCGCATATGAACAAACTGCACAAAAAACTAATCTTTAACATAGATAAGAATATCTATTGCTACTGCGGGGAATGGCTGCCAATTCATCAAATTAAAAACCATATAAATGATTTCATTTAAATAACCTAATTGAACTCAATAACGAGGTAGGCGAGGGAAATAGCAATGTGAATGGAGATTTTTTTAAAAATATTCTTGCAACTAATGAGAATATTCTCACACCAAATAATAATGAACTTATAGGTAGAGAAATCCCTGATACCATTCTCTTTTCAAATAATTTGGAAAAAGAATCAACATGATGGTCCCAGCACACAATCAAGGCTTTCATCTTCTCATTCGCAATAAGAAACTCCACCATCTTCGTAGATCCATTTATAGGTAACTCGCTAATCCAGCACAACTTCCGTACTTTTTTTGAATCCTTCCCTTTTAGAGACTTCGCAGAATGGAACGAGATTGTCATGCCAATGTATAATGGTAAAATCAACTGGTTTCTGTTCTTTCTTGACAAACGCCGTAAACTCGCTCTTATAATAGATCCTACAGTTGATGATTCTTACTCTTCTTACAACGCTCTTGGTAATAACATCCTCACCACTATCCTTGACTTACAAAAAATCGTTATGCCAATTGAAATTAAACTAGAGCAAATACAATATCCACGATGTAGTAGTCCAGATGAATCAGCCTTCTTTGTGTGCCACATGACTGAATGTCTAATATTAAATAGAAAATTAACTTCTCCCAATATTCCGAATATGACTGAGAGAATTAAGGTAATCTTGACGAAATTATGTAATACTAGACTGCCTTCTGATGATGTACGAAAATATCGGACATTTATCAGTAGTCTTATAATTGATCTTAATATAGACGCTACCGACTGTGACAATGTACTAGGAGAAATAGAAAAAATAAACGCTAATATTAATGAAAAAAAATATTTAATTAAAAAACCAGCAGATATAGTCCATAAAAAACAAAAAAATAATAATGAATTAGTCATGATAAAAAGAAATAGGTACAAGTTTAACCCCAAGGAGGAGATTGCGAGAATTTTGAGCAACGAGGTTAATTTTCAAAAGCCTGTTATGGCAAATCTCCTTAAGCTTTTTGCTGGTGAAATGGCTAATTGTCATCCGGAATCAATTAAATATATTCCAAATTATCCTGAAAATCACTCGTCTACCCCATTCGATATTGACGAAATTAAATATATTTTCAAACAACTGGACAATACTGCTCCAGGAATGGATTTGATTACCCTTGCAAATTGGAGGAAAATTTCACCTGACTACCAACTAATACTGGCTATATGTAATAATATCATACGTAATGCCAACTGCCCTACAAACTGGAAAACGTTCAGGACAAAACTCATCTTAAAACCAGGAAAAAGTGAAACTAGTTTCGAAGCAAGCTCATGGAGACCTATTTCCATAATGAATACTGCTTACAGAGTATTTTCATCACTCCTAAACAACAGACTTCTTGGATGGATTAAAGAAGGAAACCTGATATCTAGAAATCAGAAAGCCATTGGAGCCTCAGACGGTTGTGCAGAGCATAACCTTATCCTACAATTAATTAAAGACTCTGCCTTCAGAACCAAGAGTGATCTACATATTATCTGGCTCGATATTTCTGACGCATTCGGCTCAATGCCACATAACCTCATTTGGCACACTCTATCTGCAATGGGCCTCGACTCCAAATCTATTAAACTTATCAAAAATATGTATGATGGCGTAAATACTATCTTTGATTGTGAAGGGGAAAGATCCCCAGAGGTGCCCATAGTTAGAGGAGTTAAACAGGGATGCCCTCTATCTATGAGTCTTTTTTGTCTTGCCATTGACTTCATACTTAAAAACATCCTCATCAGTCACCCTTTCATCTTTAATAACATGAACATAGGTATCTTAGCATATGCCGATGACATTGTGCTAGTATCTAACTCCTATGCCTCTATCAATTCTGCCCTTTTAGAAACTACCCGTCTTGCTTCGTTAGCCAACCTGAGATTTAAACCATCAAAATCTGGTTATTTTCATATTGATCATGAGCTGAACTATTTTCCAATAAAGCTATATGGAGAAATCATTCCAAAAATAGATGATTCAAATTTGTATAGATACTTGGGAATTGATTTTACCCACAAAAAAAGACACAACATAGACGACAGACTTGAAACTGCCGTTAAGGATACTAAAAAGATTCTTGAATCCCACCTCCATCCATCACAGAAAATAAATGCCTTTAAAATCTTCATCCATTCTCGTCTTATCTTTCCTTTTCGTAATTGTGAGATCCTTCATGGTGTCCTTGATTCTCATAAGGACAAAATCATCAAAAATAGAGAGCCCCAAAAAGGTTTTGACCAGAAGATTCGTAAGCTTATCAAAACATCTTTAGGAGATAAATTACTCCAAATTAACAATCATTTCATATATGCATCGGTGAAAATGGGAGGTATTGGACTAACCTCATCCATTGATGAATATCTCATACAAAGTATTGTACACCTTGCTCGGGCACTAAATTCTTCTGATACAGGCTTCCAAAATCTAGTACTATTGGAACTTGCACTTTCACGGGGTAATGGCAATATAGAGGCTGCCTTATCATGGATCAATGGTGATACTACAAAAAACTTTGGTTATAAATCTTTCTTTTCTAAATTCAGGAAATCCGTCGACCTCTTAAGATTAAAATATGGAATTCATGTCAAAATTGTCTTATTAGATGACATGTACCAGCTGGAAATAAAATACAAAGAAAGGATCAATTATTTCTTCTCCACAAATCTCAACAACTCATCATCAGAACTCCACTCAATAATAGGCCTAATACATGCAGAAAAATGAATAAATCTCAAATGCCAAGGGCATATTGCTAAATCCATATGCGATAGTAGTGTGGCTGACTACCTGGTTAAGACTGACACTCTAACCGATGCTCAATACCTATTCCTTCTAAGAGCAAGGAACAATCTCCTAAAATTAAACTATGCACCACATAGATTAAAGGCTAAAAAAAATACTCTATGTAGGCAATGCAATTCCCATCCAGAGACACAGGCACATGTCTTCAATCACTGCCCTGCAAAAATAAATGCAAGAAGAAATAAGCATACACGTATACTAGAAGCGGTATGTCAATCTCTTCTTAACTATGGATTCAAAATGGACATCGAACGCACACCACAAGGAATCGAAACTACCTTAATACCTGACCTACTAATCAGATCATCGAGAAATAAAATCACCCACATTCTAGATATCAAAGTACCTTACGAGCAAAGGGAAAATTTTAAAAAAGCGGATGCTGATAATTATGGAAAATATGCCAATTTGGCAATCGAAATAGAAAAAACTCATAAAGTAAAAACTACATTGTCTACTTTGATAATAGGTACTCTGGGCTCTTGGTACAACAAAAACGACCAAGTTCTCAGTAAAATAGGTCTCTCCAAAACTGAAATAAAAAGCCTGGCAAGAAACGCTTGCACAGCTGCGGTAGTAAGCAGCTATCATATCTCTAGAGAACACACCCTTAAGGAATAATATATTTATATTTATAGTATATAATATCAAAGCATACCCATATTTATTTGTACACTATGGTTATTATAAAAGTAATATGATAATTAAGTAGTTGCTCAGTTTCTCATATGTCTCCTCCAGGGATTAAAAATACCTATAACAATGACTAATATATGTATATATATGTATATATGTGTATGTGTATTTATATAGCTCAAATATTTTACTATTATATTAATATTAACTAGTTAGGGTTTTTTTTTCTCTTTTTTATTTAATTTAATTACTAATGCTTTGCTATTTGCCTCAACTACTAACTCTATCCCCTTTAATTAATAATCTGTATTTACACTTATATAAAATTAATATAAATAGATTAATATTGTCTATGGGTAAATGTAGGGGTCCTTGTAGGGGCCCCGCCCATAGGATAATACTTTTTCTGTGTTCATAAATATAGTATATTAAAACCCTTGTTACTTTATACAACATCCTTTCAATCCTTATTATATTACAAGTACATCAGCTATTAACGTTACAAAAATCACAAATGGAGTCTTCCTACTCCGATATTTTAATCTTACTAGACAAGAAGCATATGCTGATTGGACTGAAAGCCTCCCCTAACTGATATTGAGAAAGAAAAATCATAAATTAAGCCAAAAACCACGTTTGATGCCAGAGTTCCTAACTACAGCATCCAAAGAAGATAAACATAAAAATTTCAGATTTCTTAAGGGTGAGAACCGTTCTCCCCTTCGGCCTTGTGCCAGATGGATTTTCATAAAATAAAATTTGATTTTTTTTTTTTTTTTTTTTTTNTTGAAAATGTATCTCCATCGATAATTGGAGGAATCGATTTATTACGTAGGTTTGACATAAAACTAATGAAAGTTATCGGAAATAACAGCGCAAATGCAACCGAATATAATAATATGGAAATATGCAACATTGAAGCCAAATTTGGGAAAAGAACGAGCGATGAATTTTGATTTAAAAGATCAATAGAATTAACGTGTGACAACAAGCTTTATGGAGTAATAAAAAAATGCCGAAGTATTTATGATAGATAAGTGGGGATATAGGCTAACCCAATCTATTAAAGCATGATATTAAAACTGTTGAAGGACCAATCCATTTAAACCCAAGAAGACAGCCAGCCCACCTAGAAGAAAAGATTGAAGAAGCTATTAAAAATTTGGAAGAAAACGGCATAATTATGAAGTGTGACTCACCGTGGAATACGCCGTTAGTATGTGTCCGGAAGAAGGAGAAAAATGATATTCGATTATGTTTAGATTTTAGAAGTTTAAATAAAATGACAGAAAGACAAATCTTCCCAATGCCTAATATCGAACAGATGTTAGATTCATTAAATGGATCAATGTACTTTAGCACCATTGATCTGGGAAGCGCGTATTATCAGGTTGAATTGACAGCAAATTCGCAAGAAAAGACAGCGTTTTCAACAAGATCTGGGCAGTTCTGCTTTAATTATAGATATGTGTAGTCGATGCATTTCGTTGACAGCAGTAGCAAAGCAGGAGGAAAAAACTACAGTGGATACTATTGTGAAATTCTGAATATTAAAATACGGGGCACCGAGAATTATTCATGTTGATTGTGGCTACAATTTTCTAGCCCTTATCATCATATACTAATGGTTTGATTGAAAGACAATTTCGAACAATACGAGATTTTATCAGTACATCATTAAGAGATAAACTTAAGAGGAATTAGGTTGAAGTGTTACCTGAAATTGAGTTTACTTTAAATGCTACCATTCAAAGCACAACTGGAATGAGTCCATCAGAAGCAGTATTTGGTTTTCGGATATCTAGAGAATGGAATAATAATAAAACAATATACAACGATAGAAGTAAAATAGTGGAAGAAGTGCAATCAAAACAAAGAAATTTAAATTATAAAGATGAAAACCGGATACACCGAGAATTCGATATAAATGAAGAAGTTTTAGTTAAAGTAGATTTGAGGAAAAAAAGAGGAGCACCGATATACAGGAACTTTTGTCATTGTTAGAAAGATCCATGCAAATAGTTATGAATTACGAGACAGAGATGGAAAAATTATAATTCGCAACGTTGAATGGCTAAAACTTTTTAAACAGGAGAGATGTTAGGGATATTTAAATAATTAATTTATAAATAAAATATATATATTGTATTATAAGTATCAAATACTATTATATAGTGAAAGTATAAATGCTAAAAAGTATAAAAAATAATACCAGATTTAGGCAACATTTAATATTAATTTGTATTAATATATATATATATATATTTGTAGATTGTTAAGCGTTTAATATTAACAAAGTACAAAGACCCGTACAAACTATTAAATATGTACAAAGACGTGGGCACAATCACTAAAGACAATAAACAAATCAAAATTAACATACTCAGATTAAATCCATATTCTTACACCAAGATAAGAATACAATATTGCTGATTCAACTCCATTGCGTACTTTCTCCGGTACACTGGAAATCACATCACTTGCAAATTAGCTTGGTCACAGAAAAAATCTGTAAACTTGTAAACATGGCGTATGAAAAACCATATTCGCCTCTGCGGACTAAAGAAAATTAGTCGATACACAGAAACTGTTTACAAGTGCATCCGATTACCTTTAGCATTTTTAACTAATAAAATAGTGATGAATAAAATTTTTGTTGGATTGACTCTTGAATAAAAAACATTTCAAGCTTTGTGATACCCAGTGCAATACCCAGAGCTTTTGGCTCTCATTAATACTATGCCGCGCTGGGTAATATTAATAATAATGAGTAATAATTATAATAATAATAACAATTATAATAATAAATAATAATAAATAATGATAATAAATAATGATAATAAAAATTAATAATAAAAATAATAAAAATAATAATAATAATAATAATAATAATAATAATAATAAACAATAATAAAAATAATAAAAATAATAAAATAATGATAATAAAAAATAATGATATTAAATAATAAAAAATAATAATAATAATATATAATAAAAAATAATAAAAATAATAATAATAAATAATAATAAAAATTATAATTAATAATAATAATAATAATAATAATAATAATAATAATAATAATAATAATAATAATGATAATAAATAATAATAAAATAATAATAAAATAATAATAAACAATAATAAAAATAATAATAATAAATAATAATAATGATAATAAATAATAATAATAATAATAATAAATAATAATAAAAATAATATCAATAATAATAATAATGATAATAAATAATAAAAAATAATAATGATAATAATAATAATAATGATAATAAATTATAAAATAATAATAATAAAAATAATAATAATAATAAATAATAAAAATAATAATAATATATAATAATAAATAATAAAAATAATAATAATAAATAATAATAAAAATAATAATAAAATAATAATAATAAATAATGATAATAAAATTAATAATAAAAATAATAATAAAAATAATAATAAAAATAATAATAAATAATAAAATAATAATATTAAATAATAATGATAATAAATAATAATAATAATAAATAATAATAATAATAATAAATAATAATAAAAATAATAATAATAATAATAATAATAATAATAATAATAATAATAATAATAATAATAATAATAATAATAATAATAATAATAATAATAATAATAATAATAATAATAATAATAATAATAATAATAATAATAATAATAATAATAATAATAATAATAATAATAATGATAATAAATAATAAAAAATAATAATGATAATAATAAATACAGGTTCAAAGTTCAATACAAAACCACGAAACAAAATTATACAATTTGAAAATATTTATTAGAAAAGAAGCTAAATAATTTCTCCATCTTCTAAATCTTTAGAAATTTTCTTTAATTTCTTTTTCGATGAGTGTTTGTGTTTATGTTTTGATTTCTCCCGATTGTTCTGGTTCTTTTCGGCCTGAGAAGCGTCATCAATTTGAGGGTTAATATTTGTTATTTTTACGGGTATTTTTTGGGGTTCAACAAGAATAACTTTTCGAGAATCCAACTGGAAAGAAGGATCATCTGACGTAGAAAGGTCATACTTTACAACTGTCGTAGTTTGCAAAGGAGTATTAGTGGACAAATCGGATCTCTCGTGGGACTTTGAGGATCGCTTGTTTAATCTATCTTTCATTCTTGTTGTGAATATTGTTTCCGGTTGTTTCACAATTTCGTGCTTGTCTTTTTCCTTTTTAATGGGCTCAAGTTGATCTGATCCTGGGTGATGACTTTCTGAACAAAAATATGGATGGAAATTAATTTTCTCATAAAATATCTCATTTTAACCATGTCGGTTTTCTAATTTGGAAATCTCCGCCTTCCATACTTCAATTTTTTTAGATTTTGGGGCATCTCGTCTACTTTTTAACAGGTTCATTTTCGATTGAACTCCAAGTGCATTTATTCGTTTTTCTCCTCCCATTTTCGAAACATCCTCCTGGACACTTATAGAAGCTGAAATTGAAGATATAATAATACCAAATTATTATAGGAAATGTAAATGAAACTTATGTGTCATTAGATAAAATAAATAAATATTGAGTAAAACAGAATAAGTATAAAGAAACAACATGTGATTAATGGGAGCAAGTATTTATTTTCCAAACCATATGTAAGAACTGCAAAGAGGAAGGAGTAAATAGTAAAAAAAAACAAATAGTTAATTGCAAGAAATAAATACGTTGAACTGAAAATTAATTCTAAAGTTATATTATTTACGGAAGAAATTTCTGGCTAAAAGTTGTTGTATAAGTTTTCTGTATAGCCTGAAATGTTATGAATTTTGAAATTTAACAAACAACAACATCCCAAATATTAAACACACAAGTTAAATTATTTAAATACATTAAAATCCCTGTAGACTGGGCACTTTGAATATTAATTTTAGGATTTAAAGATCTAATTAAAAACGCCTCGCACGTTACTCATTCCCAGTAATTATTCAAAAGTTTCAACAAAATCTTAAAATCAGAAATACTTATTTTTTTACTGATACACTTACTAAAATGATCGCTAATGTGGATCAGTCCATTCCGTCGACAATGCCCAAGGACTCGAGTACAGAAATGACGGGCAGTACTCCTCCAATGTATGTGGCATTTCACCCATTACATGAGAATTGATACATGAGTTATGAGCACAGATCATCCGGAGTTTGAGACTTATTAATGAACATGCTACCAACCTTGAAAGACGTTGAAACATTCATAAATATAGTCTTAACTACATGTTTAAGGATCTTATGCTTGAATTCTATGAAACCTTCTGAATAAGGTAATACCAACACATATTTTGATCAGTGTGCTTAGATCTGATTTCTCACCTTCGAACTTGACAACATATTAACTTCAACATCAAAAATGGCATCAAAAATAGTTTGGTAGCATGTTCACTATTAAATCTCCAACTCCGGATGATCTGTGTTCAGAACTCTTACATCAATCGTGTATCAATATATAAACATGTATTATTATTATTATTATTTAATATTACACCAAAGCGAAATTGATAACGTATGGCTAATTGACATTTAATAAAATCTAGTTAATGTTGGTTCTACAGAAAACCAGCTCGCAAAGAAATATTTATGCACCAAAGATCAGCGCTTCCATACTTACAGAAAGTACATGTCATAAGAAACGAGAAACGAAGAATAGCCAATCGATGCACGGAGAAAAACGAAAACTTTAAAGAGCAATCAAATTTCAATAAAATCCTACACCGAAACGGATACCAAGGTGAGGACATTGAAAAAATGAATTCTACCCCAAGAAGATCTAGGGAATTAACACAAAAGAATCAGAAATATTTCTATCTGAATATCCCATTCATCAGTGACATACTCGACTTCAAGATCCTGAAAGAACTTAAACGTACCGGTCTTCCAATTCGGATAGCACATAAATCTTGGACATTGAGAAGGACTCTGGCAAACAACACAAATAGAGAAAACAATTGCACAATGAAAAACTGCCAGACACCGAAAGATATGTGCTTTAGAAAAAACATCGTCTATTGCATCACGTGCAATGTATGCAATGAAATCTACATTGGAAGTACCCTCAAGAAGAAATCAATGAAATCATGAATTTGATCTGTTGTCATTGACTTTGAGAATAACTGACAATATATAAAGAAATAAAAAAAATAAGAATAAATTAAAAAGTAATAATTAGAATAATATAGAAAAAAATTTTAAAAAATAGGGTTTGAAAATCAAAATTGACACATTTATTGAAATATTTAAATAGCATATATAAGTAGTTATTGGAGGCTTTATTTAAAATATTTTCAAATATTTTATTAGGCTTCTAGAAGCTAATTATAGAAGCTGTAAAAAATTTAAAAATTTTAGTTTGTGTCATTTTGAAATTTTAAATGTAAAAATGATAAAAAAATTTTAAAAGTTTTTAGTAAAACAATTCATTATATTTACAACCAATGAGAATTAAGAGAAAGGAAATAAAAGAAGATTGAAGGGTATTTTGAAGAAGAACATTGCTAAATTCCAGGAGATTGACAAGGACTATCGTATAGTCGAAAATTCTTTCATTAAATACATTATTTGCAGCAAAAGGCTTAAATTATCATTTTATTGTTTTAAATAATAAATGCTGCTACCAAGCAATCATCATTTTATATTATTATTATTATTATTATTATTATTATTATTATTATTATATTATTATTATTATTATTTTTATTATTATTATTATTATTATTATTATTATTATTATTATTATTATTATTATTATATTATTATTATTTATTATTATTATTATTATTATTATTATTATTATTATTATTATTATTATTATTATTATTATTATTATTATTATTATTATTATTAATATTATTATTATGATTATTATTATCACTTAGGTCATCTTCAATTACGCTTTCGTCTATGATTATTATTTTATTGTTTTGGTTCTTATTTCGATTGGTCTTACATAACACACAATTACATAGTAACCTGAAGATGAAAATTAATCTGTGGAAATGTATCGTAAAAATTATTGATAAATCACATTCTTTTAATGATTTTGATTTTAATCAGTAATTTAGGCGACATACGCTTGAATAGATTTGAAGGCAGACTTGTAAGAATTGTATTTTCAAAGTGTTCAGCAATCAAAAGTTATTGAAACATTTTGAATTGTTTTTATTATAGATATTACAATTTGAATCATTGGGAAATTAAAAATATTTGAGCAAATGTAGGAATTTTGAATAAATAAATAGATAAGAAGTTTGTGATCATCGAGAAGAAACTTTTCTTACAAAAGAATTCGGAAGAAACTAAAAGATTATCTCATCATAGCTTTCAAAAGAACGCAATTGAATTCTTTTAATTATTTAATACGTAGCAATCAAAAGTAAAAAACTATAAGAAAGATGGCACTTTGAATTCCAGTGAATTATAATTTGATTTTAACTTTCATTTGTAATCGATAATTATGGTACTAATTTTTACATAAGGCCGAGTGAAATTTTTCTACCATTAAGACTAATTATTTAAAGCTTACCATTTCATCTAACAGTTATTCTCATGTCGATCCATCTGATTATCCTTCATAATTCATAACATTATTCCCCAGCAAAGCTGGTTCTTACCATTCCTCCTAACAACATTACTCATCATTTTCAACGCTGTCATTGGATCCAAAACTATTTAAAAATTTTCTATCTTCACCTTCCAATCGGCTCAATTGCCTCATATGATTTATTTGATATATCACATCATTCTTACTGTCAATTAAAACTATTGCATATATTAACATGCTTGTTCTGATTTATATTCTGTTGAATTTCATGGTTTACTATCTTTTCACAATATCGCTCATTGTTGCTGCTATCAATAAACACAATGAGTTTATTATAATTATCGCTTTGATCAGTTAGTAAATGAAAATTCATGTAGCTTACTGCGTTAGAGATTTGTTTAAATGAACATTCGAAAAGTTAATGAGCTTTATCCAGAGTAGTGATTCTTAAATAAAGCCATGTTGTGCTTTCCAGAGAGCTCAATAAATCTTTTTGAAAAACAGGAACTATTAATAGTAAATTTTTTCATAGGTGAAAAATTCCAGTTACCTCATATGTTCTGAAACTGTGTGCCACAAATGTTACCTCACATTTAATTATCATATATTCCCACTTAATGTTACTGGTAATCTTGGATGTTACTATACCAGAAATTAATATTATAATCACAAATTTGAAGTTATAACTATCCGGGTGAAAATATTTTCATCTTACCAAGTGGTTATCATAATCAACACTTTCGCTTATCCAGGAATGTAATAAATTAATTAAAACTTCTCATATAAAATAACTAAAATTAATTAATATGTAAAAGTCAATGCTGTCCCATTTTTCTGTTACATTATGTAGTAATTATTGTTATTAGAAATTTTACAATAACTTTTAATTTTAATCGATAATATGATAATGTTATTTCTATATAATTCTAGTATTAATTTATTTATCGATTACTGCATAATTTGTCCGATTTCATCAAGGATTTATAATAAACTGCTATTTCATGTTAAATTTATGTTAATCTTTTAATTTATAGTCATGGTAATGATAGCTATATTGGAGTCATGTTATTATTATACGGGTACGTATACTCAATTATTATTATTCTATGCCACAATACAACCGTTTTAGACCGGTGGTTATACTAGTTAAAATACTTTTTTTTTGCATGATTGAAAAATTTTTGCTAATTGACGCTTTGATTGTAAGTGAAGTTTTTCTTCATGTCTATGCTAAATACCATATATAGACTTTGCTCTAGATTTTGATAACAAATAATAACAATAATTGTGTTTCAATATTTATGTAGATTATTGGATAAAGGATGGAAAAAGGAAATGCGGGTAATTTTTTGTAAGAGCTTAAAATGTACTATAAGGCAGTTAAGAAATCAATAGGAAACGTACAATGGAATGTTGGTTTCAAAAGCTTTGTGTTAAAGATGAGGGCTTCGAAAATGAAGTATTGGTAAGGACATGTAACAACTGATGATCACTAAAAGGTATTAATTGAAGCAGATTTACTCGAAATGAAATATAAAAACATCCCCTTAAACCAAAGAAACATCAAAATAAAATTGCTGTTTGGTGGTCCCATGTGGAATAATCAACTACAGTTCTCAGAACCCATATAATACGATCTCAATTAACTAGCAACTAACACTTCTGCATCCGACACTAGTCAACAGGAAAGGTTGAATTTTCATGAACGACAATGTTCGACTACACAGTGAACAACCAACACTACTGGTGGAATGCCAAATTCTGCCTCTCCCACCACACTTTTCCTAAATGAATACAACTTATTCAAGGATCTCAACAGCTTCTTGGAGGGAATAATCTACTCAAAACACTTTCGAAATACCCGTAATTTTATACTACATGAATAAATCACTAATTTTTGGCGTGGATCAGTATCTATTCTTTAAATTGAGAATTTTATTTACAATACACCATTTCACACGATTTGTTGGACTATGTTGATCAAATATACAACTTCGAGTCCACTTTACACATAGGCAACACTTACCAAAGTTATTCTTTAACTTCGTACCGTTTTAATTTGTCTTTCTGTACAATTTCATTAATTCCTGTTTTACTATTTGTCCCCCCATCGTGACAAATTGGGAAAACCATCATCAGCTTTTATATTCACAATTTCCCCTCATTAATCAATTAAATCTTTTGTATTCTGAGCTTCTGCAAACCTCGTTATGGAAAAAAACCAAATTTGCCACGTACTCATTTAATCAGCTCGTTTCTATCTTTTCCCTTGGAAATCCTTTAATTAATTCTTTGTAACTCCAACAATGATACAAGATTAAAACAAACTTATCGAAACAAATTTACAAATATTTCCTCGAATCCAAATCAAATATATTCAATCGATAGTCAAAGAGCACCTTCAAAAAATGTGCAAATCAATAAAATCACAATAAAAAACATTTCAGGAATGAAATAAATGCAAACTGCAAAAATTTAATTCCCATAAATTATGTTCAAAATATTACTTTTTAATTAATTATCTATTTTAATTAATTAAAATTTTAGAGACTCTTAAATCTTGTTATTCAATTTTTATTTAATTTTTATTTCACCCATTTCCATCCAAACCTATTAATTTTCCTAAAATTTAATTAATTAATCAATAATTAAAGAACACCTTAAAAAATAAGTAAATCGATAAAATAATAACAAAAAATATACCTGAATAAAAAAATAGAAAATGTAAAAATAGTTTTATTTAATTTACGATAAAATATTTTTATTCTAATACAATTATGTTTAAAATTACATTTTAATTAATTAATTAATTAATTTTGTGTTTAACCTTTGGGAATCCCGGTTGTGTAAAATTCAATACTTACTTAACTATGTCACCAGTGGTCTCTGACTCTTATCGTGTCTCTCTAAAAAGCTATTAATTATCCTAAATTTAATTTGATTTATTAATTAATTAATTTTATTTAAGCCTCTCCAGTCAATAAATTAAAACGTATCGAAACTAATTTATCAATGATGCTTGCTCAAATCCAGATCAAATATATCCAATCGATAGTCAAAAGCACCTTCAAAAAATGTGCAAATCAATAAAATCTCCAACAAAAATCGATCTGAATAAAATAAATACCAAAACCGAGAAATCATTTATTTTAATTTTTTTATTAAGAATTTTAATTTTTATTGCCAAAATTTATGTTCAAAATTTTAATTAACTAATTAATTAAATTTGATTAATTAATCGATTTTATGTAACCTCTCCAGTCATAAAATTAAAACGTATCGAAACTAATTTATCAATATGCTTGCTCAAATCCAGATCAAATATATCCAATCGATAGTCAAAAAGCACCTTCAAAAAATGTGCAAATCAATAAAATCTCCACAAAAAATCGATCTGAATAAAATAAATACCAAAACCGAGAAAATAATTTATTTTAATTTTTTTATTAAGAATTTTAATTTTTATTGCCAAAATTTATGTTCAAAATTACTTTTAATTAACTAATTAATACAATTTGATTAATTAATCGATTTTATTTAACCTCCCAAGTCACATAAAATTAAAACGTATCGAAACTAATTTATCAATATGCTTGCTCAAATCCAAATCAAATATATCCAATCGATAGTCAAAGAGCACCTTCATAAAATGTGCAAATCAATAAAATCCCCACAAAAAGATAAATACCAAAACTGAGAAAATAATCTCATTTAATTTATGGTGAAAATTGTATTTATCAATACAAACGATAAAATCTACCGGTATCTACAGTGGTTGTCGGTTCAGTTGATTCGGATGCGTCCTGGAAATCTATGTCGTCATAAAGACTGCTTTTTAAGCTCGGATCTTCAAAATGATCTCCGGTATCGATAACTCCAGGTTTCAGTTCACTTGTCGATTTCGTTTTGCATCGTTTCGGTTTCTCGGTAGCTTTGCTTCTCCTGGTTTCGGGTTTATTGCCATTATCTGGATTGGAACTAAAACTTCGAATCAATTCCTGGCATCCGCCAGCGATTTGTTCGATGTTGTTGCGATTGCACTGGAGAAATTTTAGGAAATCGATTTTGTATTTCGACAAGTAAATCAGCATTTCCTTAGTGGAATAAGACAATTCTGAAGATTTTACTGGTTCAGTGGGTTCAGTAAGTTCAATGGGTTCTTCAATTGGTTCACTGGGTTTATTTTCACATTCCACCACATCAATCACAACCGGCTCAAATGATTGTTCGCTTACATGATCAACCGTCTCTTCGATGCTTGTGAAATCAACAATTTCTTCTTTCTCATAGATTTCGTGATCTACGATTGCAGGACTGGGTTCACGGGCAACAATTTCTGGCACCTGCAAGCATTTATCGAAAATGAATTGAGAATAAAAAGTCGTGGAAAAAAAATATAAGAGAAATTAATTTTTTCCTGGTCTTGAAAATGCAATTAGGGAAAATCTTGTTATAAGGTAAAAACTCGATAATTATAACCGCTACAGTAATTTCCTTATGGATCTTAAGAAACATTTGGGGTATTCAGTGTTTCGTTATTAAAAATGTTGGTGAATACCTTGCAGCTGTTAACGCTTTTCCCATTCAACGCTCGTGGGATTATTTGTAAAATGCTTGGAAATAATCTCCTTTAGATCCTTCATTTCAAGTTGCATTATTTCCACAGAAAACTTTGAATTTAAGCTTTCTACTTTTGTTGGAGTTTTTCTGGAAGATTTGAGTTCAATTTTCTAAAGATTTTGATCTTTATTTACAGGTTTTATTTTGTAAAGGTTTATTTATTAAGGAGGTTTCAATTATGTTCTTGGCTAAGTTAGTCAATTCAAATATTTTTCCTTTATTCGAATAACTAATACCAACGAAAGTTCACAATAATCACCAATAAACTCTAAATAAAAACAATATCTTCTGTTATAAAATGAGCGTCAACATTTGTTTCAATTATTTTCCCAAATCATTCCTTTTCATAAATTCCTTCACGTTTAAGTCTAAGAATAATTTATATGAAATTTTCTGTTTCTGACATCTCGCAAATATTTATATTTGTTATTATTATTTTGTGATAACTTTGAAATTGTATTTAGATTATTGCAGATTTTAACTATCATAATCACCGAATTCCTGATAAATTTCAGTAATTCATGATGATAAGCCCTATACATGAATTGCCATACCCAAATGGTGGGTGAGTAGCAACAAGTAATAAAGAACTGGTGAAAAACAAACACTAGGAGATTATGATATAGAAGTGGGCAAGAAAGATGATTGCAGCTAAAGGGCATGTCTGACATACAAATTTATTCCCAGTCGTGATATTTAGAAAATTGTAGAAAATATAGATTTCGAATACATTTACTGTGATGTTTCAAATTCGCTAAAAGGAACTGCGAATAATATGATTTATGGAGAAAGTAATTCATCAAATATGGACACAGGGTTTTCGGAAAATATTGAACGATAAGGCGCTCCAATGAATTCCAAATTGTAACAAAGACTTCATTTTCATCCAATGAAAAAAAATACAGAAACAATATATTGTACAGTTCAGTATCACAAATAGCTCACTGTACACCTTGTTCCGTTTCAGTTTTCATGTAACATTAGCATTACTTTTACTGGTCGTAACGTCATAAATAAACTGAAATTCCTAAACTACCTCCCGTCATAAACTGGCTAAAAGATCTTAATTTAGTCACCTTTAAATTAATATGACTTGTAGAATTCCATAAAAAGGATCATTTTAAGAAAGAGTTTGATATTTATGTTCTAATTCAAAATTAAAAATATAATAAGTCTATTTGAAAATATATCACATCCGTTAATTCATTTGATAATTTAAAATTGAAATTTAATTAATATTCCAATTTATGTTACAGAACATACTTTTAAATTATTAAATATATGCAAATAATTACTAAAAACGTAATTTATAAAATATAACTTTATTTATCTTTAAATCTTTTAATTTACTTACAGTTTTTACTGGTAATGTGATAAGATTACAATTGACTCCGACATCATGCACTTTTGTTTCCTTGATTTGTGTACAAGCATCTTTAAGTTCATGATTAAAATTGATATTCGCCACAATTAATTTTATTTTTTCGATTAATTGTTGATTTTTTATCTCCAATAACAAAGATTGTTTTTGTATATTACTAATTTCATTTTGTACTGAGGACAATTCAGAAATTGCTTCTTTAAGCGCATCAGTAACTAACTGATTATCTGAGGATATTTTTATATTCTTCGGTATTTCCTAAAATTAACAAAGAGTTTAATTTGATTAATATTAGAAATTAAATACCTCATTGATTATATTTGATTGATTTAAAACTTGCATAAATATTTCGTTTTAATTGAAAAAAGGAAATCAGGACCAATATATAAGGAAGAATGAATGAAGTTAAAATAATCAGTTGTTAATTATGCAAAAGCATATATGTATATGGCAATATTCAAACAACATTTTACGTTGTTATTTATTTTTAAATGTCCTTGAGAGATGAAATTAACAATGTATTAATAATAATTAATTTCAATATTTTTCTGTTGTAAACTTAAAACGCACATCATATTCATTATTTCATATGTAAAAAATAAGATGAAATTAAATAAATTAATAATTTAGGTACTTTAATTATTTATTGGATTAATGAAAAATCTAATGGAATTTGTTTCATTGAAGTAATAACAAAACATATAAGACACAAAAAGTTAAATTAGATACACTAGAACAGGGTTTACCAAACATTTTCAGCGACGGAACAATTGGCAAATCCGAAAATTTTGGTGGAACACTTAGCTTATTTTTTAGGTTTGGTAATTCATAATAAATAAAAATAAAAAATGTAATTAAAAAATATCGGCGAATCAGATAAAAATAATCCCATTTACCACATTTCTTTAATGCGCACAGGATGATAGATGGTGTTTCTCCCTCATTAAAAATATTGGCACTTGTTAAAGACTTTTATTGCTGTAACAAAACTTCTAGGTACTAAAAATCTTCGCCTGCTCTTGACGTTATAAAACTCAATGAAGTTTAACCGTCGCTCGTCTTTCATTATAAAGTAGAATATGTTCCATTTTTTAAATTTACTCCAAATTTTTGTGAAATATCTATTTAGGCTTCGCGGAACATAGTTTGGGAAACCCTGCTGTAGAACATAACAGAAAAATATGGTGAGGTCTCAATATTTGATATGCTCAACTTTACTGGTTCTTAAGGAAATAAAAAGAATATGAGTCTCTAAAATGTTTATTAAATAACAAAATTTACCAATTATAAAAATTAACAATCGGCTTTTATGCTACTTTGATTTACTTTTAAAATGCGTGTACGAATATATGTTTTTGTTCTATGTTGTGTAATGCGTGCTATGTCTTAGTATCTCTAGTCAATTGTCAATCGTTTTTGTCTGATTCGGGTTTTATGCTATTCTCAGAATTTGCTTTCAAATAATTTATAAACGCTGAATTTCTGAGCAAATGAGCTCAATTTTACAAAGGCATTTATACTATTTTATGTTATAGAAATATTAATAAAAAATATTTTATTTCCAGCTTATACGCTCGGAATAATAACATTATATTTTTTAATATATTCTAACAGATGTTCACATATTATTTATAACATTAATTTATTTCTATATTATTCCTATTAAGTATTAAGACAGATGTTCGCGTGTTAGTAAATTTATTATCATATATTACCTATGTTTAACTAAAATTGCGTGTTTAATAATTTATTTCAATTACATAGAATTTAATACTAATATGTTTTTAATAATTTTCTTTTCTAAATTTTCTTTTTACTCAGTACATAAGATAAAAATAATTCAAATATACACCAATAATCAAAAAAAATAGATAGTTATCTGTTAATAAAATAATAACACAAGGGATAATCACAAATGGTTGGTTAGATATATACATTTTATTGCTTCTGGATTGCATTGGATTGACTTTGACTCAAATCTATTGCCTTTCCTCGGCACACACATTGACTCTATATTTAAGCTAAGTTAACAAATGTAAACCAAATTACAGCACGTAAATTTGTCAAGACGATATCACAAGAGCATTCACATTGAGTCGGTCCAGAAAGAAGCTGCTTTCGGCCTCAGTGAGGAGGTCGTCTAGATCGAAGTCGTTGGTGGGGCTACTACAACCTGGGCGGCTGCTCGAGCATCTGCTTCAGCTTGTCGTAAACGTTCCCTGCGAGTCCTTTCAGAACGCGATAACTAATGTCGCTTTGGGCGAATTGGTGTGACTAGAGGTATTGGCATCGGTACCGATGAAGAAGATGGAACCGAAACGATACTGGTTCTAGTAAACACAACCTCTGGCTGGGTTGGAGTTGGTATTAGCACTATGCAGCCTGCGTATGCTTGAACTCTAGAAGGGCAAGTTCCCTTCGTCAGATGATGGGTGGGAAAGAAATTCGTTTTGTTTGAGATGAAGAACTCTTGAATGCAACTCTCACTTCCTTGCCGGTGTACTCCTTGTGTAGGGCCGACGTCTGCTCCTTGATCAGGGTCCCTGTGTCCTACTCTCTTCTAGTAAGCTATCTCTACATTGTACTTACGCGTAGTAGTTTCTTGTTGGTCTCTTTTATTTGGAGGGGGTAAACCAGGTAAACAAATAGATAAATGAATCAAGTATAAAATGTGAAGGAAAATCTGTGGAGCGGTATAAAAGAGGAAATCGGATAACTACCCTAGAAAATACTAAACGAACACGAATGGAAGTTGTGAGAAACAGTAAATGAACAAAAATCTAGAATCCAATATGTGAACAGAAGTGTAATATTGAGAAATACTGAAACAGGATAGGACAATACGTTTTGAAGAACCAGGTAAGAGAACTCAAAAGGTACGTGAAGGAATATGCAAGACTAGAAAGACAAGTTGAATGTAAACCCCAGAACACAGGATATTTGAAAAGAGAATTTTCATTGGCAAGACTGTTACTAAAAAACGTCTAACTTAAGAAATATTTACATATAGTACCAATTATAGTTAGTTGAAAAAGAAAAAGTCCGAAAAAGAAATTTAACAAGTAAAACTGGAAATGGAAAGGGCAAAACAGTATTATTAGAAAAACGAAACAATACTAAAATAGGAAATGGAAAAACTTAGAAACCTCGAAATGATGCAAGAATCGGAGAAAGTAGAAAGCACGAACAACAATGCAAAGTGTCTCGCATATTTTCTATGCAAATAGTTGTGCATATCAACAACGTTAAGAGATTAAATGAATTTCCTGGTGCCGATGTATCTGATCCTGATACAACTTCCCAATATCAACTATGGTAGGTAAACATTTCGAATAGGTAACGGAAATATTTATATGAGAGTGCGACGCAATCTCGTCTGTATAAACAATGTAAATAGACGTATAAAACAATTTAGTGTAAAGTAATTAAAAAAAATCAAAAAACTATAAAAAATATAAAATTTCATTTATAAAAATATAAATATATAACGAATAAAATTATTCAATTAGTTGTTTTCAATATTCATTAAAGTTATTATTACAATTGGTGAAAATCAATTGTTTAAATAGACTAAATAAATTACTGAAAACGTAAGATTTTGAATATTTTTTTTCGGAAAATTATTTTTAAAAATATTCCGTAAGTAATATATTTAAATATTTTAAATAATTTGCTTTCCAATTATATTTGCGATGAATTACTGATTAAATTATTAAGTTAGTTTCATAATTTATTATACAATTTAGATTGACTGTCAAATATGAATGCAAAATTGAACGAAATTTCCCAGTTGCTATCAGATTACAAATTTATAATTCTTAATGATATTCCTGAGGATTATAAATGCGGAATTTGCAAAGGAATTATCAACAATGCTTATCAAGCAAATTGCGGATGTAATTTTTGTCAGAAATGCACCAATCAATTTATTGAAAATGGCGGTACTAATTGCCCTTCATGTCAATATGAAGATGCATCAGAATTTGCAAAAAATTATGGATTGAACATACAAATTTCTAAAATTACAGTGAGATGTCCAAATAAAAATTGTGGTCATGAATATAAGCTCACAGAAATGAGCGAGCATTTGAGATTATGCTCAAAAATATGTTTGGAATACCCGTTTGGGGCTATTGGTTGTCAGTTGAAGGAGATGAGCAGTGATAAATTAACTGACCATTTCATGTCAAATATTGAAGACCATAGCAAAATATTAATTGAATTGAGAAATGAGATAAGAGAACTGAAGGGAAACGATATGATAAAAGATGAAAGTATTAAATTATTGAGGAATGAGATCAAGGAGAACAAAGAAAATGAAGCTAAAATTCAATCACTAATAGAAATAAAGATAGCAAATGACATGAGAAGAGATGAAGTCATCGAATCATTGAGGAATGAAATCAATGCGATAAAGGTAAATAAAATGTCTGAATGATTTATTGATGACTGTCATAATTCAGCAAGAAAATCAAGAACTGAAAACCTTGATGAGGGATAGCAATAATAATTTATCGATCAAATTGGATCAAATGAATATCGAGATAAATAACTGGTGCAGAAATGACACGGTCAAATCGCTAAATGATCAGATTGAATCTATGAGAGTAAAATAATTGATTGAATAGATTTGATCAATTGATTTATAAATATTCAGATCGAGAAATCGGAATTGGAACAACAAATGAAAATCGTTGACAGAAAATGCCAAGTTACAATTGGCAGCGTTTGATTAATGATGATGATAAATTGATTTCAGGAATTGAAAGGAAATGTGGAAATCATTCAACTATTAATGTCTGAGAGTGATAGAAATACAAAGGAAATACAGGAAATGAAGTTCAAGGGATATAGTGGCAAAGGAAATGCAGGAATTGAATGGAAATGTGCACATCATTCACCTGGTAATGGCTGAGAGTGATAGAAATACAAAGGAAATTCAGGAAATGAAGAGTGAAAGGGATAGAATGACAAAGGAAATAGAGCGAATCGATAAATTTCTGGAAATGCAGAATAGTGGGTTTTTGATGTGGCCGATCGGTAAAATCAGTGAAATCAATGTGATGATGAGTGAAATGTTTTACGATTTCAAAAATCCATACCCAATGCAATTAAAGTTACTTAATGCAGAAGGTAAATTTAATATTAAATTAATAATTCATTTCGATGCATTCGATGATGATTTGCAATGGCCAGTTAAAGTAGAAGTACATATTGATATTACGTCATTGAGTGGTGATCAAATATCAGAATCGCTGACAAAATCATCCACAATCATAAAACCAACAAATGATTCATCTGAAATCGATGATTTATTTTCAATTGACTTTGCAGATGTGAATGAATTGCAACTTTTTGATAATTGTTTAATTGTTTGTTCTGTTGAATTTGAATGAAGTTGACCCCATTTCATCCCAACTGTCATCTGATTGTGTATTGCAAGCCTGATGCAACAGTTATAATTTTATCTAGTCATTTAAACAAATAAATTTTGCAACGAGTTAATCTGCTCTGTTGCAAATTATAAATGCT
>CAUHTR010004893.1:0-32634 GCA_959609185.1 Schmidtea polychroa | reverse complement strand
ATATTCAGTGGCAAGTCGTACTCAAAAATATGCGAAAGCAATAAAAAAAAATTCAATTTATAAAAAAACTCAATTCTTCTTGTTTTTCTACAAAATTCTTTAATTACTTAATCATAAAAATTGTCTTTAGTAGCCAAAAGTTCAATTAAAAATTTAAAATTAGAATTTCTCAAAATTGAAGTGCAAGCAATGCTTGCATTGCTTATATGTACGAGTCGAAACTGGTCATATTTCAATGAATTTTATGCCAAAACTCTGAACAATTTTTCTGAAGAAGTAGTTATCGCCTTTTACTTTGCATAATGTTATTATGGTTCAATTTTATTTATATCATGATTAATTAAATCTCTTTTCTATGATTTTTTATTTTCTTTCCTCATAGAATTATTTTTGAGTTAACATTAAATTATATGAAATTTTCCGGTCCACAGCCATTATACCATACCATCCAGCCAATAAGATATAAACATAATCAAACCTCGGGATGCTGTGGTAATTTATCTGTCAAATGGAGTTTATCCTGTAAACTCCCGTATCTCAGTGGACGAAGATTAGTGGACGGTCGAACGTCATAACTCTTAGAATAAGTCTACTAGCGGGAAGACGATAACACGTTCGAAATTGGTAAACTGAGCAACTACGTAGCTCAGTAAGCAAGACTAATATTTCATATTTCAATATCATCTTATTATGTTCTTGAAATGTACCTAGTGCTGCGGTTAGAACTGTCATCAATTAATTAATTTAATTAGTTAATAAGTGTAAAGATCGTTTTGCAATTTTTATCTTCAAATTAAATCTTTTGCAAAATTTACAAAGTTTTTGAATTTTACAATTTTCAAAACAATAATTAGTAAAATTTCATTTTTGACATTCACAACCTAAGAAAATAAAGATTAAAAATAATAATATTTCTTTAATTTTCATTCGGATAAAAGATCAAAAATTTATTCTATGCAACATAGGTTTTATTAATTTATTGTTTTTTATCAAATTTAATTTTTTTATAAATTAATTTCTTTAATTTTGAAACAAACATTGTTTTAGATAGCCTGCTCTGATAACAATATTTATTATTCAAATTAATTTTGATAAAGTAAAGCATACAAATTCTATAAAACAATTTATATAAATTATAATTTATGATATTACATCTTGTTTTATTTATTTTTAATAATTTATTTGTTTATTTGTACTAAAATTTCAAAAAATAATCATTATAACACATATAAGACAATTTTTCAAAACCCCGAGGGAATTTAATCATTTTTGTTTTATTGATAACGCAACAAGGCTCACTCATATTTATTATGCTTCTTTTTACTGTGTAAAATATGGTGGTTTTAATGCTTATTGAAATAAAATCATTGTGCGATTATGATACTTGTTTGTTTTTACTTTTACTACACCCGTTTGCACTGATTAAACGCATCTATAATATGGGTTTGTATGTACAACCCATATTATAGATGCGTCATTATTTGTCAATGAATTTTTTGGAATGTGGTTAGACATAATTATGTGGTAAATACTTATTTAGCTATTTTACCTATTTGTATTTAGTCATTTTAAAAATGGCTTTCAAGTAATTTCTTTTATTTAAAGTATACTTTAAGGTTTGAATTTTGATCCATATAGATATGAGATCATTATTCAAGCTCTTAAACGATACTTTTTATCAACATTTTTTATTATAAATTATTTTTAATTAATTTTTCAGGATTTTTTAATGATTTTTATGAAATTTTATGAAGTTATTTGGAATTATTTCGATATAATGTAAGTCAGATATATTTTTAAATATAAATATACATTATTAAAGGGATTAATTAGTCGAATTTTGTCATGTTTTATTAAAAAAACTAATATTAAATTTATTAAAAATTGAAGATAAATCTTACGAAATAATGTCTTTATTATCTATACAACTCAAAGTTGAATTTTCGGAATATTCGTCAAAATTTTATCGATCATTTTTTTCTAAAAATTTCTAAAAATGTCTATAAATGATTTATTATAGTGCGTTTATTCATTACAAAGATTCTACATATCGAATATTTGCATGAATTTTTTTACTATGTGTTGTGATTTTGTGTGTCAGTTTATTTTTTTCTACCACTTTCTCACTTTCTATATTAAATGCGTTTATTCATTGCAACGATAAAAATCAACACACAGGTAAGTTTGTATGTTTATATAATATACACATATTGATTTTTTGTTTTATATTATAGGTGCGTTTATTCAGTGCAAACAGGTGTATAAAAATGTAAATTCACTGATAAATATAAATTACCAAAAAAGCAAACAAATTAAATACATTTTTTACTATTTTTCAAATAAAATCACAAAAAATTTTCTATAATTATTTTTTGTTAAAAATTATTTGTTTCAATAATTAATAAGGATTGATTTCCAAATCGTGACTAATTTCTTATCAAAAATTTTCAAATGGTTAACATTTCGATGTACTACTTGATAACTTCGGAGAAATATATTTTTATCTTCAGCTATAATTTATTTTTTTAATTCCATATATTTTAACAGCTAACAAATTTAATATTAAATAACTATGAAATCGTGTTTTAAATTGTTTCTGAAGCTAGAAACTCAATCATTTATATATATATATATTTATTTATTAAAAGGAGCTTGAAGAATATAAATCAGTAATATGTCGATGTTTTTGATATTCACGAATTTTCGGCACTGCCTTGGAAAACAAAATGAAGTCCTAAACAATTCTTTTAATCTATTTTTACATTGTGTTGTTCACATGCATTATTGGGCTCTACGTGTCAAACGAAAGGAATCATAAAATTACAAAAAAATTAAATATTTGCGGTTTCATATAAAAGTAGCAATGAATATTTTCTGTGAATAAATTATAATATTCAGTTTATATAATCTTAAAATTATTTGTAAATTAATTTTTGTTTACTTGATCTCATTTTTTTTAATTTTATTTAGTAAGAATTTTATTGCCAGTTTTCAGTATTCTCAAAACAAGGAAAATGTCTCACTGGTAAGTAAAATATGTTAGTTAATCACAATAATAATTCATTATAAAAATTTAATATTTAATAGTTATTTAAAAACAGCGATTCCCATGCAATGTTTATTTGCATTTTTATGCTGCTGACAATTGTCCAAAAAGTGACCATGACTCCATCTGCTCTTCAACAAGTTGAAGCTCTTCAAACAAAAATGCATGGTTGTTCCGATATTATTCTGAATAAAATAAATGAATTTCAAATCTCACCAAGAGAAGCTTGTTATAAATGTACAGATGGCCATCGTGCCGAATGTAACAATATCTGTAATAAAATACAACCTAAACCCAATTGCATTCAGGGATGCTGGGGATCATGGAAATACGGAAGATTTTCTTGTCGAACAAATTTAAAATAATATTTTAATGAAACTTATTTTTATTATTGCTAAATTCTGATTAAAATTTGAATAAAATAATTTTTTGAAAAATTGTATTATTGCATATATTTCGTTATATTATTTTTTAAATATCAAAATAATTTTTAATAATAAGATAACGCCAATCAAACATTCTTTTCACGATATATTTCGACAGTTTTCCTGTCATCATCAGGTGGGATATAATAACTATATAAATTAAGGATTTTAAACAAATTTATTAATTTTATTAATTATATAAAAAAATTTTTTCTTTAATAAAAACATTTAATTAAAGAAAAATTTATAATTAAATTAATATATATATATTATTAAGAATACACGAATAGACTATCAATCAATTGGGTTCAATCTTTTTCAGTGACTTGAGTGTTTGAAAATGAATGTAGTTACCATTGGAAATTTGTTTGTTCGACAAGTTCAGCTTGATTTTGAATGATTTGAGTTATGATCAAATCTTTTCCATGCAGTTTTGTATTCAGATCATTCAAGTGATCTGTAGTATCAGTTAGGAAAGCAAGATTGCTGATGAAATTTGAGTCTATGAGTTCTGATACTTCTTTGATTCTTATTTTCATGAAATAGCCGATCTCATCCTAATGATCAAATAAAACTTCTTAAAACCTTTCCACGACTGAGCCACCTTACCTCAGTGTGACATAAAAGTTCACCATGTTGGTTTTCATTAGTAAGAAGGAAAGAAGTAAATTGTCGGCAGTTTAGACTTCTTGATCTAATAAAATTAACTTTTTTTACAACAGTTTCCATTACTTCTTTCATTTTAATATTTTTTCCACACAGAGCTTTTTGATGCAAAATGCAATGAATGCTGGTAGTTGTTGCCGTGAGGACTGAAAATTTGAAGTTTGTTTTTAAGTAGACCAACAACTCCGACTTTTTCTGAAAGCATCTAGGTGGTACTTGGTTGTTAGTATCTAGTTGTAGGTATCTTATACTTGGTACGTTGTTGTTAACTGATTATTTTTATCTAGTTAATGGTATGTGAGAGTTTAGTGTGACAAATACCCTTACGACCAATACACTTACGATCAATACCCACGGGGGGTCAAAACAACCTGTCGGATAAACTCGGACTATATATAATAAAACGAATTAACAAAAACTATTTATTGAATGCGATTTTTACTTTGTAATAATAAGTCAGTAGTAATCAATTAGAAGAATGTTTTGTGGGGGGAAAATAGAACTTTCATTGTCATTTTAAAATATTTAAATTATATTCAATTCCATGTGGTGTTTTTAACGACTTGAGTTGACAATTATTCTCATTCATATTTGACGCAAATCATCATTTTTGTTAAATTTAGACATTTTACTGAGAAAAAGTTTTCTACTGATTGTAATTAAAAGAATATTTTGATAGTACTTGGTATCTAGTTGTAAGTACCTAGTTGATGGTAAATGATTGTAAGTATCTGGTTCTTAGTATTTGGTTGTTTGGTATTTGGTATTCCGTAATACATTACTTTAAAACATTCAAAATGTTATTATTGATTTCCCTTAGTTTTTCTAAGGTTTCTACTTTTCTTTTCGTTGTTTTGAAATCTAATAAATGAAGTTTGATTGTTTTTACCTATTGTTTATATAATTTTTTGTCTTCTTTTTTAATCGTTCACCGCTATCAGTACGATCTTCATTGTTTTCTTTAAAGGCACGGTGAACGCCTTATCTCTCTTCAAATAATTCTGTCAACTTAGTTGACAGCGGTAGCCAGAATAAAATTACGCAGTTTAAACATAATGTTGAAAGCTCGCAAAAAATAATTTTGCCATTTAAAATCGTAAAATCGATTTTTTCCAGTGGTGTAGCTACCATATAGCAAGAGTAAGCAATGCATAAGGGCCCACAAGACAGTCGGGGCTTTTTCCAAGTTTACTTAATTTTCTTCAGAAAACAATGTTAAACAACGGCACGGTCGGCACCAGTCCACAGGGACCTCCAAATGATCGATTTGTGGTTTTATGTAATAATAATTGTTTTGTTTACTCATTGCATTAAGTACATTATTTACTGCATTTTACCTGTACTTGAGTATGCAGTATAGGGTGGGAGAGCATCTATGACTCATTGCATAGGGGCCCAAAATCTCTAGCTACGTCACTGGTTTTTCATGTTAAATAGTTAGCCTTTATCACTTAAATCATTGCTACTGATTTTGATAAATTTAAATTTTTATATTTATGAAAATTAGTTTTATTGGTTTAAATTTACCCAATATAAATCATTTATCCTATTTTATTTAGAGATAAATTATAGCCAGCGTTCAGTATTTTCAAGCAAGGAAAATGTTTCACTAGTAAGTTAAATAAGTTTGTTAACCCCAATAATAATTCATTATAAAAACATTTTATGACAAAAAATTTAATAATTATTTAATACAGCGATTCCCGTGCAGTATTTATTAGCATTTTTATTATGCTGTCGATTATCCAAATAGTGTCCATGACTCCATCTGCTCTTCAACAAGTTGAAGCTCTTCAAAAACAAATGCTATTTTGTTCCGATAATATTCTAAATCAAATGAGTGAATTAGAGATCGAACCAAGAGATGCTTGTTATAAATGTGAAGACGATCTTCGTGCCGAATGTAACAATGTTTGTACAAAAGCAAAACTAAGATCCGACTGTACCAATGAATGTTGGAAATCATGGAAATACGGACGATTTTCTTGTCGAAGCAATTTAAAATGATATTCCAATGAAACTTACCTATTATTGTTAAATTCTGATGAATGAAAAGACACATATAAAAGAACATTTAAATAAAATATTAATTAATAAAGGTAAACGTTTTATTGGAAAAATTGGAGGAATGCAGCGTTTTCATTATATTTTGTTTTAATATATTAAAATAATTAATAAATTACACTTTTAATTTTGATTTAGTTATAAACTGTTATTTAGCAGTCTTTAAATATTTGATATTATAATAAAAATCTTTAATGATTTCCTAATTTAAAATACTCAATTGTAAAGAATAAGTTTCTTTTTAATATTAAATATTTCATATTAATTATTTGAAAAGAATAATTTATGCAAAAGTTTGTCCAAACTTTCGTAGCGTGCCATAAAAGTGACTTCAATAGGATTTCAAACAATTTTCCCTATTTTGTTTTAAGTAAATATAAGACAAATGTTTGTTTTAAATTTAAGCTTTTCCAAAGTGATTATTATCTTCTTTTGAGTGATACTCGACACTTTTGAAAACAAAATGTTTAATAATTATAAATGTAGTCTTCATATATATGTGACAATGACCAGGGCCGGCTCAAGAAATTTTGTCTAAGTCGAGCGTTCTAGGCAAACTTTTATGAAGCGCCTACCCTAAAGAATGTCAACTGAAACATTACGTTTCAATCTATATAACTATATAAGCTAACCCAACCAAACTTTGTCTAACCTAACTTGACCAACCTTGACTAATTTGCAAAGTTTGATGAGGCTAGCTTGTATAGTTTAGGGGACATGGTCACATTTGTATTTTAAAATTCTACAAAAAAAACATTCTTTGATTTTATAATTCCAAGAAATGCATAGAAATCCTTACGAGACGTCACCAAATTTCAGCTAGAATACAGCTAAATTCAATCATTATTTGAAGATAAATTTATTATAAAAAAATGTTAAATCATCAAACGCATATTTTAATAAATAATTTTTTTTCTATATTCAAGAAATAATTTATAAAAATATTTTTACGCCTTACAAAATTGAGCGCCCTAGGCGGCCGCCTACTTCGCCTATATGGAAGAGCCGTCCCTGACAATGACAATAAAATTCTTAAAGAAAATATATAAAAAACTTAAAACCTGTCGTGACCTTTCAGAATTATGTTGATAAGTTTTCATTAAAATTATTTAATGAGTAATTTCTTTCGAGGAATAAAATAAATGTGGAAGTTTATTTACATTTATTAATATAATAAAATATTTTGAAATGTGAAGCTAATGAGTTTTTATAAATATTTTATTATTAATTGAGTTTTCATTTAAAATGGAAAATATATTGAATAGGGATTAAAGTATCTATATATCAATTTATTATTTTAATTTTATTTTCAAAAAATTAATTTTTCAAAAAATTTCAACAGCCTAATTTATAATAATGATAATAATAATTACAAGGTGAAATTAATAATTTATAATAAACAAATTACGTAACCATGTCACTCTGATATTCATATTTGATAATTGATAATTGACCATTTGTATGTGTAATGTAATTAAATAAAAATGCATGTGATCTGTATCAATAAATTTTAAACTAATAATACTCCTCTTCATGATTATTAGGATTCTCACCCGTTAGAAGAACATTAATATCCGTTTTCAAATCACTAAACAATTCCATAAATTTTATTTAATAAATTATACACTCAAAAACTTGTCTCTTCTTATTTTTGTTATTTAAACAAATTTCAGATTTTCTTTTTAAATATTTTTTGATAAAAATATATTTTAAATTTAACAAAATTTCTAATTAATCTTTAAGAATCTTTCAAATTCCTCATAATGATTATGCAATTGAAAGCATTGTAAATAATGATGAAATTATATGTTTTAGTTAAAATTTTCATAAATAAATATTACAATCTAATATTGTTGAATATCAAATCTCATTTTGAAATCCCTTTGACAGTCATATGTGGTTATTGGATATTCGATTTCATCATTTGACAACTGATATTTCGTACTTTATGACTTTGTAGATTTGATCACCATTGTTTTGATTTTGTTGGGTTACGAGTAAGGTGACTATTTCACTTTTTAAACTTATATAACATCTCTTTCACTCTATTCGCGGCCCTAGCCGCCGCGATTATTATTTTATTTGATTACTAAACTCCCGTCACAAGCGACGTTGGTACAGCGCTTTAGCGGGTGACTGTCGGTCAAAGGATTGCTATCCAATGAGAACTGCAGTAGATAGATAGGGGTGAGCTGAATCACATACCCTTCCCTCCCCCACCGGTGGAAATTTTTTAATACCCACCAAGGGATATTATTATTTGATAACTCATTTTAAAGGTCTTTCAAAGGGCTATAACACACAGGAATTATTATTATTATTATTATTTTATTATTATTATTATTATTATTATTATTATTATTATTATTATTATTATTATTATTATTATTATTATTATTATTATTATTATTATTATTATTATTATTATTATTATTACTATTATTATTAATATTTACAAAATTATTACGATTTACAAATTATTATTAGTTTTCACATCATAAAAATGATAATAAATTAAGACATTAAAAGTAATTTTAAAAAAGATATATTAAATCACAGATCGATTCGATAACAATACTTCATCTATATCAATATCATTGTCATCATTGTCATCATCATTGAAATCTGGACTTGGATTTCCGAATAGTAGATCAATTTCTGAAAATACTTGATCAACATCTAAGGCATATATTCCTAAATAATGCCCAAATGTGAGACTGGAATTTTTCCCCACACATAATCGCTTGTGCAATCTTGCTATTTTTAAACATAAGAAGCTGGTGGTTGCGCGTCCCTTTTCTCGCTTGTGGCACAGAAAATACAACATTGTTATTGTAGCAGTCTAAATATTACTGGTGCCAAATTTCAGTCCATATCAACCTGACTTTCTTTGCTTTAAAATTATCTTTAACCCCTAACAAATTATAACACTAGAGTCTTAAGAAAACCCATTTCTTATACCCGAGACTTTTAATTTCATCTTTAAACTTCCCTATCACAGAATCAAGGTTTCTCGAGTATAAGAGATGTGCTGGGTCATAGTTAGAAGTATCTAAAAGATTGTCAAAAAAGTAGGTTTTGATGCATATAGATATTACAATACATTACAGAACTTCCCTCTTTAAAACTGGAGTTAACATTTAGACGGCTTTACATATTTACAGAAATAAGATAAAACATATGTTGTTGTGATTTGTTATTTAGTTGTGTTTTTGTTTTGTGTTTTACAAATAGCACATTATAAAAATTGTACAACTAAACCTTGTGGGTGCATGTGTTGTTTATTTGAGGCAATCACTATAACGCTTTTTGTATTCTGATGTGATTGTTGTGTTATTGTCGAAAAATTTTGTTAAGTCTTTTTCGCTGAATCTGATGTGTTTCTGGTTTGTCTGTGTTTCTGTTCGTTCTTGAGTTTTGTATTTTGGGTAGTTGTTTTGAGGGTTTTGGTTTTGGTGATCGTTAAATGTGGGTGCTTTGTCTTCGTGATATGATTTTAATCTGCGTATGTTTATTTTGATCTGTTTATTGTCTTTTAAAATTGTGCCAACGTTTTTATACATATTTAACAGTTTGTATGGGCCTTCGTACTTTGTTTCAAATCCGCTAGTGAAGGGTTTCTTTACTAAAAACATGCCTATTATTAGTTCTGTTTGGTTTTGGGTTTTTTGAGTATTTTTGTTTTTTAGAATACTTTTTTGTATGGGTATTTGTGATTCTTTATCGGTTGTTTTTATCTTGTTTTCGTTTTCGTAGGTTTGTATTGCGTCTAAAAACTGATTGGCTAGGGCTTTTATTGTTTAAGCTTGAAGGATTGTTTCGTAATCCAATTAGTATTTCTGGTAATTTTTCTAACCAGTTGTTGTTATTATTCGTTTTTGTTCTGATTGATTGTTTTATTGATCGGTGTAATCTCTCCACTTTTCCATTTTATTGTGGATTGTATGCTGTTGTTCTGATTTTGTTGATGTTATATTTGTTGCAAAGTCCTTTGAAAATGTCGGATTCGAACTGCCTACCTTGATCGCTGATTATTGTCTTTGGGCAGCCATACCGTGCGAACCAGTTTAATTCTAATTTACTGCATATTTTTGCTGCTGATATTTCCTTTATGAGTATGGTTTCGAACCAATTTGTTTTTCGGTATATTATAGCTAATAAATACTTGTGTTTATTATTTGGAGGTAGAGGACCGACTATGTCGATATGTATCGTTTCGAACGGTTCAGAACTAGGGAATTCTACAATTGTTGTTTTGAATTGTTTTGTTGTTATTTTATTCTTTTGACACTGTGGACAATTTTTTAGGAACGTTTTTACGTCCCTTCTCATATAAGGCCAAAAAACTTTGGTATCGTATGTGGCTTTGTTTCCCGGATGGTAGATGTTGTGATATTTCTGGAGGTATTGATCGCGCAGTTCTGCTGGTCGTTTGAAGTGTCGTACCATGTGCCGTCTATTTCTTCCAATTGGAGTGAATTCAACCTTGGAGTTTCGATTATTGTTTCTTTTTGTTTAATTTTTAAAATTTCTAACTCTATGATGGGTGGTATGTTAAGTGCATTGATGTCAGTTTCTATTCTTGATAATGCATCTGCACTTATGTTAGCTGAACCTGCTATGTATCTTATTTTGCAATTAAATTGTGAGATATAGTTTAATTGTCTTATTTGTCTCGGTGAAGGATTTTTCATGTTCATTGCGTTTATTAAGGGTTTATGATCGGTATACACTTCGAAATCCTTTCCTTCCAATAGGTTTTGGAAATGTCTGATTGTATCATGTAGCGCTAATAACTCCCTGTCAAAAGTGGAGTATCTCATTTGGTGAGTTTTGAGTTTCTTTGAGAAGAAAGCTATTGGTCTTTTTTCGTTATTTTCTTCTTGGAATATAGTTCCGCCCATTGCTAATCCCGAACAATCTGTGTTGACTATGTATGGTAATTCTTGGTTGGGATAGCCTAGGATGCTTGCATTTTTCAGGCTTTCTTTTGCTTGATCGAAAGCTGCTATTAGTTTTTCGTTCCAATTTATTTTGATATTTCTCTTTATTTTGTTCAGTTCGTTGAGAGGGACTAGCATTTCATTACATTTTGGTATGTATTTGTGATAGAAATTGATCATGCTCTTGTGTTGTTTTGTGTAAAGGATAATTTTTGATTGCTTTGATTTTGCCTTCTAATGGTTTTGTTAGGTTTTCGTTTAACAGGTGTCCCAAAAATTTTATTTCTGTTTTCAAAAATTCACATTTTTTATGTTAATTTTTAGTTCATGTTTGCTTAATATTTCGACCACATTTTTAATATTTTGTATAAGTTCTGTTTTGTTTGCTGATGCTATCAGGATGTCGTCTAGGTATGCGACTGTGTTTTGTTGATATCGAAATATTTGGTCCATGAAGCGTTGGAAAGTGGCTGCTGCATTTTTTAATCCAAAAGGCATTTTGTTATATTCGAAAGTCCTATGGGTGTGATGATTGCTGTTTTCTTTATGTCTTCCGTTCTGACAGGAATTTGATGATAGGCTTTTTCTAAGTCTATTTTGCTGAAAATATTGGGTTTGTTAAATCTGTTAATGATATCGTTTATTATTGGAATTGGGTATTTGTCGGCTGTTGTGATATTGTTTAATGCTATGTAGTCTCCACAGGCTCGCCATTCGCCGCTTGCCTTTTCTTTAATCATGAGAGCTGATGACCAGTTTGAGTTTGAGTGTTTGACGATTTGGTTTTCTAGTAGTTCGTCGAATATTTTCTTAGTTATTTCGAGTTTATTTTTGTCTAATTGTCTGCCTTTTGCATGGACTGGGCTTCCGTTGCTAATTATTGTGTGTTCGGTTATGCATTTTGTGTTATTGTTTGCCTCTAGTTTATTAGTTATATTTGGTACATTTTGTATCAGTTTTGCGATTTCATTAGGTATATGCCAGTTTGTTTCTGTTTTATTTGTTTTTGTTTCACCGTGTTGGGCTGTTATTACTCCGATGTCACAATTGATTTGTTTTTTATATTGTTTATTTTTGTGGTGTATGTTAATTAAATTGTTTGGTATGACTTTTCCATTCTTACAGTCGACTAGTAGATTGAAGTTTGAGAGGAAATCTGCTTCTAAAATGGCTTGTTTGACTTCGGCGATAATGAATTACCAATTGTATTGTGTGTTGTTGATGGTGATGTTAATATTTTGCTTTCAGAACGTTTTAATTGGGCTGCCGTATACTGCTCACAAATTCGCGGTTTCAGTTTTTGTGTTTTTGTATAGGTAATTTATCACACCATTTGTATTATCGTGATATGGACTTGAAAAGCATAGTGTAATTCCCCTTGATTTTGTAAAATCTTTCATCGTCTTATATTCAAATACTTTTCCACAATCTGTGTGAATTTCATTTGGTGCTCCAAATCTAAGAATCCATTTTTGTAGTATTGTTTCCTTCACCGTTTCTTCATCCTGTTTAGCGACAGCAGTCAGAGAGATATATCTGCTAAATTGATCAATCGTTGCGACTATATATATTTTCTTTCTGAATGTTTCCTGTAATAGGCCACATATATCAATGTACACTTTTCCCACGGCTCCTCTGTTGTCAGCTTTATTGTCTCTTCCTTCATCTATGTTGTCACAACTTTCGTTCTTTGACATGCCTCGCTATTGTCCAATTGTTTCTTTGACTGATTCTTTTATGTCTCCCATATCGTAATTGTCCGCTAAATATTTTGTCACCTTTTCTGCTCCTGCGTGTGATAGCAAAATATGCATACTCTTTATCATTTCTTGTCTATTTTCTTAGGTATCCATATCTTACCCTCTATAGTTTTCACCACGTTGTCTACCAGTATAAATTTTTTTATTTGTTCTATTTCTTTATTATCTTTTTGCCACTTATTATCTTCAGCTTTTTCCATCGTGTTTATTCTTCAGGTTTTCATTCTTTCCACTTTCGCGTCTTTGTGTGGTAATAAACATTGTGTGCATGTTCCACATGTACTTCTTGACAACATATCTGCATTTGCATGATCAGTAACTTTTCTATTTTAATATCCAGACTACTGAGGTAATTAATCCATGTCTGAAATTGCGTTGTTATTGGTTTCTTTGTGGATAACATAAACGTGATAGCTTTTTATAAATAATGATTGAAGTGTTGACAAAAATAATAGATTGCCAGCAATTCTTTCCTTGTTATGCAATATCCCTTTTCATGATTGCTCATTGTATGAGAACTGTATACTATAACCTTTACCCAGCCATTGTCGTCTTTCTGTGATAATATTGCTTCAATCATGTCAAAACTCGCATCAGTATCCAGAATGAATTCTCTTTCGAAATCTGGAAACCCTAGAATAGATAAGGACACTAAAGCATTTTTCATATTTTCGAATGCGATGTTGCATCTGTCAGTCCAAATTAATTTTTTGTAGTTTAACCCAACCCGCATAGCTCTTCTAAAACTCTTGCCTTTTTTGCGTATTCCTTTATAAATCTTCTGTAGTAATTGCATATTCCTAGGAAGCTTCTCAGATTCTTAACACATTTTGGCTTTTTAAATGATTTAATCGCGTCTAACTTTGATGGGTCCGCCTGTATTCCATCTTTGTTGATTATATGACCTAAAATATTGACTTCCTCTTTAAGGATATGGCACTTTCAGGGTTTATCCTAAGACCCGCCTTTCCAATTTTGTCCAGCACTTCATTTAAAACTTTGTAGTGGTGATTGATCGTTTCTGTAAATATCAAAATATCGTCTAGGTATACTGCTGCATATCTCGCACCCATTAATACTTTTCCCATCAGTTCCTGAAACGTACCTGGTGCCGCTGCTATTCCAAATGGAATTCTGTTAAAACAGTATTGCCCCGATTTGGTTGAAAACGCCGATTTTAGCTTTGATTCTTCTTCAAGGTCTACTTGATAATATGCATTTCCACGATCTATCGAGCTGAAATACTTTGCTCCACCCAATTTATCTAACATATCTGCTATATTCGGCATAGGGAACGCCTGTCTCTCTGTTACTAGGTTTAATTGCCTGAAATCAAGACATAATCTCATATCTTGCTTTTCTTTCTTCCAGACGCATATTAATGGAGTGTTCCATGGCGAATTTCACTTTTTGATAATATTGTTTTCCCCTAAGTATTTTATCGCTTCATCTATTTTACCTTCCAAGTTGACTGGTTGTCTCCAAGGTTTAATATTTATCGGTTTTCCTCGAGTTTATATTTTATACTTCAACAGCTTTGTGCAGCCAATGTCCCATTTATCAGCCATAAAAAACATTTTGATTCTCTTTTACAATGTTCAGTAGTATCGGGTTATTTATCTTTAAAGTATTTTTTGCTCTTTGAAATCGTTCCATCTCCGTTATTGTCTTTCCAATTTTGGCTTCGATACTGCATATGTGCTCTTACTTCGTTTTCTTGACCTCTTCTACTGGCCATTTTAAATGTATACCAAATTGTTTTTGCAAATTTTACCCTTCTTTTCCTGCCATCTATTACTACTTCTAATATTGCTTTACCTTTCGTTTCTAAAACACTATTATTTGCACATCTCAATGTATCAGTCGTTGTTGTTAGTTCTACATCTTTAAGTTTCTCAAATTTGCTCCAACTCATGGCATTTACTGTATCTCCTGTATCGAGCAAGCATTCCATCTTCTGGTCTTGTATTATAATAGTTACACTTGGTCGGCCTTGCATTTTATCATAACTAATAATATTATTTTTCCATTCATCAAAAGTGAGT
Organism: Schmidtea polychroa; assembly: GCA_959609185.1. Classification (NCBI taxonomy): domain Eukaryota; kingdom Metazoa; phylum Platyhelminthes; order Tricladida; family Dugesiidae; genus Schmidtea; species Schmidtea polychroa. The sequence goes on along the minus strand of CAUHTR010004893.1, from coordinate 17,685 downwards.
ATTTGTATTTTTCACTTTCTCTTTCAGCAAAATCCTCTTTTATGAATCTGTTCACTTACCTTATTAGATTATTTTCCTCTTCCGTTACCTCTGTATCTTTCATATCTTTTTCTATACATGATATTTTACTTTCTTTATAATAATTAATAATTTGGGAGTCAGCATCACTGTTTAATACACTGCCCGACTATCTCCTCTTCTATCGGGGCGTTGATATTTTGGTATTCTCTGTATTTATCTTTAATTCTTTCATCACTTGGTTCGTCTATGAATGCTACGTATCTCTAGTCTGGTTGTCTTGTTTCCTTTCTCGTTCCTTGATAACCATTCCCTGCTTCGTATCGTTCTTGTTGTCTTCCAAATTTCTCATTGATTCTCCGATATCTCATTCTCTCCAAATTTGTGTAACAATCTGCCACTTTATGACCTCCCAAGCTACACCTCGTACACCTTATTTTTTGACAATTCTTCTCACGTGTCCCGGGGCACCACACGCATAACATTCGGCTACCTTTCTCTGCATCTGTGGACATTGACTTCTTATATGTCCTTGTCTTCCACATGTAAAACATGTAACTGCCTTCTTTTTATGCAATCTCTACTCAAATGTCCTACCTTGTGACAAGTCCAGCATTCGTTCTTATTTCTGTTCGGTCTTTCTTCTCGATGCTTTCTCGGCTCGCTATTATATCTTGGTGATACAATATTTCTTGCTTGATTTGAAACCGCGTCTCTGTAATTTCTTGTTATATTCTGTTCTGGTCTTCTTTCTCTCACTGCGTAGATCTCTCCTGCAACAATACGAGATTCATGTAACTTCTTGATTTTTTTCTTCACTTCCGTTGTTCCTTTGGTGTCACTTAGACACAATTCTCGTTTCAAAGTCTTCTCGGCTGCACAGTGTACCAGTAGATATTCTGTTAAACTTTCATGTGTTTAATTCATGCCCCAATATTTAATCGACTAACTCGTCTATGGTAGTAAATTATTTATCGGACTCTACACTTGTCTGTCTATAAGACATAGCAGATTGTAAATCCTCTGCCAAACTTGTTTTCTTGACGAATGCCTTTCGCAATCTTTCCTTATAACATTTGATATTTTGGTCAACTCCTGTATATCTCTTTATATCTCCCTATTTCTCTCTGATCTGTTTATCGATCAGTAATTCGATCATCACTTCTTGTCTTGAAGTAGGCATTTGCACCATTTTAAAATATATATCACATTCTTTAATAAATGTTTCAACATCATCTTCTATATGATAATCATTTGGGAATAGCTTCTTTATGAAGAAATCCATAGACTTGGTCGACATATTAGAAGCTGCTAAAACATCTTCTAAATTATTTTTTAAATCTGGTTCAAAAGTTAACGACATAATTCCAAGTATTTATTATATGACATATGGTATAATTTTAAACAAATTTTCAGCGTTGAATAAAATATTTTCAAAACCATTTATCAAAATTTCAATATTTAAAATATATTTATTTAAAAACTTTTCATTAATAAAACTATTATATTGGTGGAAAATATTTTCTATTCTTAAACATTTCAATTTAATTCTAAAAGAAGTTTCCTTCACCTCGTTCAAGGGAATTATGAAATCAACGATAATAATTTATTAATATAAATCTCATTATTTATTATTTTAATTAGTTACAAAACTTTATTAATATTTTGACTCCGATTGAGCAAAAATGTAGTCGTAATTAATCATTTGTTATTTTAGTTTAACTTGAGAATAATTATTATACTAAGGTTTAATTTTGACAGTGGTTTAATTTTAAAAATTTCCAAATTTCAACTTAAAAAATCCAATTTACAAATTATTTAAAAGTTATTTTAATAGCCAGTTATTTACAATTTAAAATTATTTTGATAAATCTTTGAAATATAATTCTCAGCTGAAAACACCTCATATTGATTTTTAGAAATTTTAAAATTTGAAATGTTGATTTGGTTCAAAATTTAAAACACTGAATGACTTTGACAAGATAATGACAGATATATGAAAATTAGACTGGAGTGCGTTCAATGACACCATAGGCACAACGGGTGTGTTAAATGATCAAAATAGTCATAATCTTTTTTAATTTACAAAATGAAATTTTTTTTGCATATGGTTTTTATTGTACATATACTGCCTTTTCAAACGGCAGCCTGCGTTCCTATATATAGCGATTTAATGGACTTTTTGTGCAATAAATATAAATTTTGTTTTATTGAAACATTTGTAAACTTGAAAATTTCAAGTTGAAATTATATAAAAATAAATACTACTCATGCACAAAAGATAATTAATATATAAAAATAGAATTATTGCATATTTTCTAATCGTTGCTACTATTGATAATTCTTTTTTCTAATGAATTTATATATTTTACAAATGATTTTATTTTAATATTTTATATTAACAATAGTTGAGTGATTTCCCGTGCAATAGAAAAATTGTAAATTAATTGATTCACTAATGAGAAATTTCAGTTAAATTTTAATAAAAAAAGATTTCAAATCATTTTGTGATATATTAATGCACATAACACACTATATATTCAAATTAATTAATTAAGATTATTTAACAGTTATAATAAAATGTCAAATAAAAGAAATATATTACGAAAAAATAATTCTCATAGTCAGTTTGCTATCTTAGTCAGTATCAAATATTAATTTGTTAAATAATAGCCGTTAAGTCATAATACGCTTCTTTAATTAGTATTCCACATTTATTTAGATCAGTGACTATTTATGATGATCATTTCTTCTAAATAAATCAGACTCTTTTCTAAATTACTTTTTAATTATTGATGACAATTTTTACCTCAGCATTAGGTACATTACAAAAACTTAATAACATGAAGTTACAACAATTGGTTCCATCTAAAGATTTATTATGATTAACACAGAGTGATCACTCTTAAATAGTAATGTATATTGCGTAATAACTATCACATTGTATTGAATTACGCAATTTACTCTGAACTGCAATTTATATATCACAATATATCACAATATATCACAATTTCTAGATAAATTCATAATGAAAGTTTGGATAAATTTAACGGTTTTATCACAAAATGACGAAAGGAAGTATTATCAGATTATCTAACGAAATAAACAATCTTCATATTCTCTTTTTATCATTAGGATATTTATTGTTTTTTCCAACGCTTCATTCGTTATTATTACTAATTGTAGTAGATTGTTGTATTTTTATTGTTATTAAAAATCGCCATTCGTACATCTTTTTCACTATATATTTCGATAGCATCATCATCAGGTTACCTACATTCACGACGGATGAATATATATACTATATTGATAATATATAAACAAATTATAAAATATATAAATTTTAAATTATAAATAAAAATTTTTAATAATCATTCTTTTTAAAAACAATTTTTAATAAACAATTATATTTAACTTTTAAAATTATTAAAAATATTATTTTAATTATTTTTTTTAATTATTTAACATAACTATTATTAATATACATCAACATACAAAAACTTAATTAAAAACATTCAACACACAAGTATTCACTGCATTCTGCACATTGATTTTAGGATTAAAAGTTCTTATCAATAATGCTTCACATATCACACCCTCAAAACAATTATCAAAATTTTTTGATAAGATTTTAAAATCAGACATTCCCAATTCTCTCATACAGACTTTATTGTAAGTGATTCTTTGCTTTGGAACTTATGGTCAGGTTGATTCAAAACAAGTTCCCGAAGCTCCTCATTTAATTTTAATTCTACAAATTATATGCACCTTTTGAGACATTGCTCAAACATGATATCAATAGATTACACATAAAATGTCGATGTTATACTGATTCCCATATTTCCTGGCTATTTTGCTAGCCGCAATATTTCAACTTCAACTTACAAGAGAGAATTTAAAAATTATTTTAGATACAATAATTTCAATACTTTAATTAAACATCCACTATTAAGTTTTTATCAGTAAAAGATTGAAATTTACTTTATTGCAAATAAGTTCTATAAGAAATAACTAGTTTATTAAAACAAAAAATTAAAATAAACTATATTAACTTTAGCAAAATTTCTTTTCATGGCCAGAAAACATCGTGTTATAATTAAATTAAAACAATTTCCCACAAAATATATTAATAGATTAAAGACAAATTGTAACAGAAGTACGTGTTATTACACAATCATTTCAATAAAACAAAAATATCTTTTACTTTATGAAAGGATGTCCTGTTCACTGCAATTTTTTCCTTTTTAATTTAACATATAAAAATAAATTTGAAAATTTCATTAAAAAAAACAAAAGCTCAAAAGAACACAAAAATTTCTTAAATCAGTTTCAAAGAAATGTTACGTGTATTTTCATAATTAATTCGAAGGATTTTGGGATATAATTCCATCAATTGTATAATATTGTATAATAGTGGTTAAAAGTCAATATATGAATGTGACTCGAATATCAAACTGATATGTAAATAACTGTGCGATTTATGCAAAATACACCCGTTTGCACTCAATAAACGCACCTATAATATAAAACAAAAAATCAATATGTGTATATTATATAAACATATAAACTTGCCTGTGTGTTGATTTTTATCGTTGCAATTAATAAACGCATTTAATATAGAAAGTGAGAAAGTGGTAGAAAAAATAAACTGACGCACAAAAACACAACACATAGTAAAATATACATGCAAATTTTCGATATGTAGAATCGTTGCAATGAATTAACGCACTATAATAAATCATTTACAGACATTTTTAGAATTTTTTAGAAAAAATGAATGAAAATATTGTTAACGAAAATTCCGAAAACTCAACTTTGAGTTCTATAGACATTATTTTGTATGATTTATCTTAAATTTTTAATAAATTTAATAGTTTTTTTGTATCTCAACTTTGCCGTCAGATGTTGGGGAAAAAACTAGGAAATCGTAAATTTGATTAACCTAAATTTAAAAAATAATATTTCTATAGATTTTTATAATTTCGGGCGATTATTAGGAATTCGCAAAGAATCGATCAGAAATATAATTTATAAATATAAAAAATTTAATAAATTTTATTAATAAATTAATAAATTGTATTTAATCAATTGTACTTAATTACTTAATAAAATAATAATAAAACTCACATTATATTGAAATAATTCCAAATAATAATAATAATAATAACATCTAAAATTCCTGAAAAATTAATTAAAATAATTTATAATAAAAAATCTTGATAAAAGTATCATTTAAGAGCTTGAATAATGATCTCATATCTATATGGATCAATATTCAAGCCTTATAGTTTACTTTAAATAAAAATAAATTACTATATTTGGCTAAATACAAAAAGTTAAAATAGCTAAATAAGTAGTTGAATGCATGTAGTTAAATTAACCACATGCATTCCAAAAAAATTCACCATAAAGAATGACGCATCTATAATTGGTTGTACATACCAACCCATATTATAGATGCGTTTATTCAGTGCAAAAGTGGTGTAGCATGGCTTGTGGATATCTGACTAGCAGTTTTTGAAAATAACTTTTTTTTGAAACTTCTATTAAATATTAATAACCAAAATTAGTGGCTTAAAAATGAACAATTCTTTATACTGGCCCAGTGTCAGAATAGCGAAGACATGGTCAACTTGGAGCGGACAAAAGAGCGCTCTAACAAGTTAAAAATTAAATCACTAATAATTTCGTAATCATGTTTCCCTAACTAATCATCTCAAAATTAATTACAAATTATTCGAATAAATAAATGTTTTCCTTTTATTTGCATATTCAAAAATACTAAATTTAATAATGTCTAACAATAAAATTTAATCCACTTTGTAAAATTTGTTAAGCTTCTTCAATTATTTATTACTGCATTTATCGTTTGACTTGTTAAATATTTAATGTATTTATCTGCATTTTATGTTTTGTAAAGAATTTCGATTTTAAAATGTTTAATCAAAGTGATTTTAATGGGAAAAAGGCTTAATTTTCTTAAACATATAATATAAATAGAAGAAACGTTTTAACAATTCAAAAATCTCCACGGTCTTCGTAGTGATCAAAAGAGGCTCGCAAAATAAAAGTTCTTTTTTAAAGACATCAGTAAGAACATAATGAACAAAAACAAGAAGCTGGCTACGTCTGAAGTTTCATTGCGAGGCTGCAAATTAATTGACGATCTGACTAAATATTTTAAAAGATATAAATTATTATAGAACCTAAATAAGCCAACAAAAATGAATTGATATTTCGAATTTCAATGTTGATTTTGAATTACTACAATTTAAATAAATTTATTGTTTGTTTTCTTATTATTATTTTATTGTTATTATTATAATTATTAAAATAATAATTCAAAATTCAAAATTTTAAATTTTAAATCATTGGCAAGAATTACCAGGGAAAAATATTATTAAAAAAAAATTCAAAAAAAATCAATAAAATATTAAAAACTAATTTATTGGATCAACATAAGAATTAAACGGAAAATTTTAAGAAAATTTTGGGGTAAATAGTATTGTTACAAATTAATAAAATTGTTATTTGAAAAGCTCGTTTGTTTTTTATAATTGTTGTATTTAAATATTTTAATTACCTACACACAAGCACACACAATTTATACACACACCTCAACTGTCCCGCTTCAGCTTTTAAAGGAGACTGCTGAGCTTTACAAGTTTCTCTAACTTAAATGTGATTTCTCAAACTCTTCAAAATAAATGTTTATCGTTCTTTCTAGCTGACTATTGAAGGAAACCGCTAATCACCAAGTAAATATTTATATTCGAAAACAAACGAAAGTCAAGCGTGTCAAATCTTGTGAATAAGGCGATGTCTTAGCAAATCGTACTTCAATTCAACAAAATTTAATCTTGCTATAAAATCTATATAAAGGCAATGTAATAAAAATTTAAATTTATTAAAATGCGTGTTTTATTATTTATTTAAACCCTAGGGGCTGGTAATAGTAACAACTATTTTAATCCATTAAAACACTAACTTTTTCAAATAAGTTCAATAAATAGAATGATTTCTAATTTCTTGTTTCGCTTTAATTCATAATTTAATTTTCCATTCATTTTTGAAAGTCATTAATAAAAATATATAAATTAATAAAACAAATATTTAAGATTAATAATAAAAATTAATGAAACAATTAAAAAATGTAACACAATGTAAAATAATTTGGTATCAAATAAAAAAAAAGTATAAGTTAGAATAAAGAAACCAAATTTAAAAAAATATTTGATCAAAGTGGTAAGAAAATTTTCTCTATTTCAGGCTTATATAATAGTCCAGAAAATATGAATAAAATTTTATCGTTGTTCGAATTTAAAGACTTACTGCAGTAAATAAAAATTATAATATTAAACAAAATAAATAAATGAAATAAGTTTTATTGGTTTAAATTTACCCAATATAAATCATTTATCCTATTTTATTTAGAGATAAATTATAGCCAGCTTTCAGTATTTTCAAGCAAGGAAAATGTTTCACTAGTAAGTTAAATAAGTTTGTTAACCCCAATAATAATTCATTATAAAAAAATTTTTATGACAAAAAATTTAATAATTATTTAATACAGCGATTCCCGTGCAGTATTTATTAGCATTTTTATTATGCTGTCGATTATCCAAATAGTGTCCATGACTCCATCTGCTCTTCAACAAGTTGAAGCTCTTCAAAAACAAATGCTATTTTGTTCCGATAATATTCTAAATCAAATGAGTGAATTAGAGATCGAACCAAGAGATGCTTGTTATAAATGTGAAGACGATCTTCGTGCCGAATGTAACAATGTTTGTACAAAAGCAAAACTAAGATCCGACTGTACCAATGAATGTTGGAAATCATGGAAATACGGACGATTTTCTTGTCGAAGCAATTTAAAATGATATTTCAATGAAACTTACCTATTATTGATAAATTCTGATGAATGAAAAGACACATATAAAAGAACATTTAAATAAAATAATAATTAATAAAAGGTAAACGTTTTATTAGTAAAATTCGGAAATTAAATTTTTTCATTATTTTTAAATATATATATATATTATTGTAGTATAAAGATAAAATTATTAGTCATCTGTGAATATTTTATATTAACATAAAATTAAAAGAGTTTTTTCGATAAATGTTTAATTTGTATAATTATCAATGTAATTAATTTTACTAAAAATGAAACTAGAAAAATTATTTATTATATTTTAAGAGTTTTAATAAAAATCGATTGTTTACTTTTAAAGAGGAAAATATATTGAATGTTTATAAAATCTATCATGAAAAATAGAAAATATATTAATATTTTTTAAATATATTTCAAATCTTATGATTATCAAGAAAATAATTAAATAAGTTATTAAAATTTATTCAAAACTTTTGTTTTTGAATATTTTTGTTTGATGTTTATGCTATTTATTTAAATAAGTCTTGAGTTCAATGCAAAATATTCTAAATTTAGTCAATGATTTACTCTTTAATGTTTAATAAATTTGATACTTTGTGACTGACAATGGCTTATCTAAAAATCCCATTTTCGACAGGAATGTGACAAAACAATCAGTTATTCATATTTAAAATAAAAATGTAATGAAAATATAATTAATTCAATTATTAACAACCTAATAAATAATTTTATAAATATATTTTAATTTATCTTAAATTTACATTAATGCATAACAATGTTTTATATATTTATTATTATTATTATTATTATTATTATTATTATTATTATTATTATTATTATTATTATTATTATTATTATTATTAAAATGTTATTATGTTATTAACATTTTTTGAATTATTATTATTAACAAACAAAAATCAACGATTATTAATTGAATTGGAATTCGTAAATTAAAAAAATTAGTTTGGAACTGTTTTGTAATGGACAAATATCTAATGCTTTTTATGCATTTTTTAATATTGTTATAATTATAAGCAATTTAAACATATTATTTCAAAATGAATAGTAATTGTTTGTTTCTAAATTATAAATGCATATATATATATATATATATATATAGTAAAATATTTTTTTACGGATGTCTAACATTAAAATAATATTTACATTACAAGCTTTGTGATACCCATTGAAAATCCCAATAGTTGACTAGTTTCGAGCTTTTGGCTCTCATCAGCATTATGCAGGATACGCGAAGATTTCTCTTCGTGCCAGGTAAGTATACAATATTGCTGATTCAACTATATTGCATACATCACTTGCAAATTAGCTAAATCATAGAAAAAATATGTAAAACCTTGTAATCTTTATATTATTTTAATGTTATACATCCGTAAAATAATGTTACACCATCACAAGTTTAAAAATGCTAAAGCTTTACAATTGCACTTGTAAACAGTTTCTGTGTATAGACGGTGTCTCTAGAGGTGAATATGGTTTTTCATACGCCATGTTTTCAAGTTTTTAGATATTTTTTCTGTGATTTAGCTAATTTGCAAGTGATGTGATTCCAGTATACCAGGGAAAGTACTTCCCGTCATCCCTGTATCCGAGCTCGAGAACATTATAGACCGAAGGCTTTGACCCATATTAGTGAACACAATAAGGGCTGTAAGAGTAAAATAGGTATGTCTGATTTAAAATTTTATTAAAAATTTCGATAGTTATTGGGAACTTGTAATTTGTGAGTCGTTATTGATAAAATCATTGAATCCGAAAATTAATGTGCAGAATGCAGTGAATACTTGTGTTTTAAATGGGTTTAAATAATTTTTTATATATTGTATGTATTTATTTTTGTTTGTTAAATTAATTAATTAATAAAAAAATTTTAAATTATTACATTAAATTAAAATGTTAAAAAATTTTTAAAAAATAATATAGTATTATGTAATTTTAATTATGATTTCTAAAAATGAAATGTTTTTATTAAATAATAAAAAGTTTTTATATAATTAATAAAATTAATAAATTTGTTTAAAATCCTTAATTTATATAGTTATTATATCCCACCTGATGATGACACGAAACCTGTCGAAATATATTGTGAAAACAATGTTTGATTGGCGTTTATTTATAATTAAATCATTGCCATGTATGTTTAACTATTTATTTGCAAAAATACATTTTAAATCATTAAAATTTTAACAAATAGACCTGAAATTAAATTTAAATAACATTTTAAGATTTTTAAAATTTAAACCGTCTTTCTATTAACTCTTTTTTGTTATGATGATATGAACTTCGGCAGACTATTCTAATTCCTGTTTATTTTCTCAATTCTTTTATACTCTGACTCGAAACATTTATCACAATCCACTTGAAATTCCTTTGGTGCTCCAAATCTCATTATCCATATTTTAGCAAGATTTTTATTATTGTCTTTTCATCTTATTTCGCTATTGTTGAGAGAAATGTTCCTACTCAACTGATTGATAATACCGCATATAACTAAGTTATAATAACATTTTTCTCTATTCAATGCTTCTTTATTGGTTTACATATATTCATTCAAATTTTGACAGATGGATATGTATTTAAACTGAAGTATACCCCTTCACTTATTCAAAATTTAATTTGTATTTTTGTATTTATATGTTAATATACTATATAATAAATGATGAATTTTTTTTGATTTATATTTTGATCTCAGTTTTTGAAATTTATAAATTTTTAAAAGTAGTATTATATTGAAAAGTAGGTACTTTTATTGTATTTCCCCACAGCTAAATAATCAGTTAAATAAATAAAATATATTGAGTACGACAAGTCCCGATGTGACCTGCACCTCTAGGGGGTCAAAATACTTTGTCGGATAAACTCAGACTATATGTAAATGTCTATATTTTTAACTAATTATTTAACTGTGGGGAAATACGATAAAAGTACCGAAAAGTATTATAATTGTTGCAATTTTATATGTTCTAGATATCGACCTGAATTTAATTGAATTTAAATGGTTAAAACACTTATTGTGAAACATTTTGTATTATTGAATTTTATTTGAATTTTAATTAAATTTAAATTTGGGGTATACTTCAGTTTACTCTTGAAAACATTATGTTAGGAAACATTTTATACTTGAACTTATTATTAAAATTTCAAAAATGAATGAAGAAATCGAATGGTATTATTTTGCAGCTAACACGACGACTACACCTATAAATATTAGAAAATTAGTATTCGAAAGATTTAGTTGAAGTAATGACATCTAGAAGTTCATCAAAGAATTTGAAAAAGATATTTCGAAATTATTAAAATCCCAATTAAAATACAGTCGACACTCATAATAGCAATGATTGACGACGAGTTTGGAAAACAGATAAAAATAACCAAAGAAATTAAAAAGTGATAGAGTGAACATTATGAGAGGAGGGCCTAATAATAATAACATCAAGAGTTATATAGGTGTAATGCTAAGGTGAAACTGCAAAAAAACTCAAAACTGGACGAACTATCCAAAATAAGTGGAATGCTGGATATGTTACAAAATTTCAATTGAGAATGTAACTTGCTTTGAATGTGTTAACGAAATCCATATTAGATTGAATCGCACAACTATACAATACAAAAAGTATAACCGACGTGGACTTAAGAAATGTGAATCTTACACTAACATGTAGGACTAAATTGACCAATGAACCAAAATGGGAGTACATATTTTGAGAAAGGGAATACAAAATGAGAATACATATACAAAGTTTAAAAACAAAGTTACTGGGAATTTTAGCGGAAAATAACATAAATAAATGTCAAAAAGATAATAGACAGATCCAGCAAATAAAAATGAGATAGAAAAAAACTTAAATGATAAATTTATCATTTAAGAAGACATTACAGGGTTTCCCTTTCTTAATAATTTGGTAAAAATATTTAACAACAAAATATTATTATAAGAACTTTTTTTCCCAATTTCACCACTGATTAGTTTTTCCATTGAATTTATTAAATGGAGAGCTTGAAGACTATAAATCAGTAATACCCCCATTAGTCCATTCTTAAACCTAAGTGCAAAAATCATGTTTGTTCTACCGATTGTAACTTGGAAACTATTTGATGATTTCTGTTAATAATGGGTTTGAAAGCATTTCAAGTATGATTATGATTCATATTATTTTCACCCGAATGAGTATATTATAAACTCAGTCCAAAACGCTACAATTATAAATTAAAAGTGACTTATATTCTATATTATTTATATTCTATATATTTAACTCATATTTTTGTTATATATAATTTTGTTGTTAAAATTTCTGATCAAAAGATCGGCAATTTTGCTACAAGTAATACGCCTAATTCCGAAATTTAGTAACTTCTATAATCTAAAAAATATCAATAAATTTATAGTATAGGAACACACAAACTCACCTGTGTGTAGAAATTTATTGTTCCAAAATTTAATAACTTTATTATAGGATTTGTGAAGGTGAGAGAAAAATAATTGAACATACCAACACAAAACACATAATGAAAAATGCATGCAAATTTATTAAAGCTTTTTTTGTTCCGAAATAAATAACTATTAACATATTGTTAACATATTGTTAAAATATAACTAATTTGAAATTATTAAAAAACTTTGTAGGAAAATACTTTTAATTTAAAATCCGACAGCTCTACCTTAAGCTTCAGAGAAAAAGAAGAAAATACATAGTAAAATTCAATTATAAAATAATTTTGAATAACTCTTTAGATTTACAGATATTTCTTAGGATACACTGCCTTTTCGCGAAGGTGGAAATCTAACATAATAAGATTTATTCATTAAATTACAAAACATTAGAATTTGCAGAAAGAAATTCACAATTCGTAAATTTAAATAAATTATTTTATTATAAAATTATAAAAATTATAAAATTCAGCCTTTCCTTCTTTCCTAATTGTATTAAAAAAATAAATGCCTTCGGTGATTAATTAATTTATTTATAATCAAAAATATATCTAACTTACATTTTATTGAAATAATTCCAAATAAATTCATAAAATGTCAAAATTCCTAAAAACACCTGAAATTTAATTATCAATATGTTATATTATAAATGCTGGCTAACAGTAATATTTAAGAACTTGAATAATGATCTCATAATTATATAAAATCAAAATTCAAGTTTTAAAGTTACTTGAAATTAAAAAAATTACCTGAAAATCATTTAAAAAAAATTGAATAACTGAATTGAATAATTGAAATTGAGTAACTTCATTTTCACGTAAATGGTGACTCACCTCAACTGGTGTGCATACCAACGTGAATTATAGAGGTTATTAAATTTCGGAATTGGGTGTAGCAAGAAATATCTATACTGGTACAAGGATAATCGCATAAAAGTGGAGAGGTTGTGTCAATATGCATAGAATGGAGTTCAAGTCGAATTTTGTAAATCATTCTTTAAAATTTGTGCATCCCGATGACCATGAAATATACGCCCAAAATAAAAATACTAGCACATAATTAATTTTTAAAAGATTAAAACAATAAATATCTAATTATAGTAATTTTACAATTACAAAATATGGAAAAATATATTTTAAGTAATTAATTATTTATTTAATAGTAATTTACTATTACCAAAATTTCGACTAATTTAGTAAAAGTACTAGATAAAAACAGACATTTGGGAAGACAAGTAATTTTCTACTTCGAAAAACTTTTTAAGTTAAACATTATGTTATTCAGCTACGAAACTTTTTCGGTATAAATACAAGATTGTATTGTAAGTAAACAACAAAAAAAGGAGACGTGCTTGATTATTATCCGGTTTTGAATTTTATAAGTTTTACTTTGCGAAGTATTATAATTGTTACAATTTTATGTTTTAAATATCGAACTGAATTTAAATTTTTAAAACACTTTTTGTGAAACATTTTGTATTATTTAATTTTAAATAGGCGGTATACTTCAACTTTCCTCATAAGATTAGGTGCTTTAATGTCCAAATAAAAGTAAAATTATTTAAATTCAGACTTCACAAAACGTTATAGTTAAACTTAAATTAAATATAAATAACATTTTTAGATTTTAAAATTTAAAAACATGATTCAAACTTTCTCTCACATATACAGTAATCATTAGGCGAGTTAAATTACTCAATGGCTAACTTTCATTTTTAGTTAATGATAAAATTGAATGATAATCACCAGTCATTTCAATATTCAATTGATTTTAAAAAATGTTATCTGCCAGCGACCTCAATCGAATTTCCATTGATAAAATTGGAGTTTTGTTACAAAATTTCCGGATTGTGGATCAGATTCTAATTTAAGTTTGAGTTTTACTACGCTGCTCTGCTTGTTCTTATGTACCTGTATTTTATAATGAACCAAGATATTTACTATTTGTTGACTTTAGATCTCCTTGATGTTATAGCTGTTCCCTTTGGAGATATATTTTGTATCAGTTTTTCTTGTTAGTCGAATTAATCTTGTTTCGTTCTCAACCTAAACTTCCGCCCATCGATTATCCATGTGTGTCCGTTTTCATGAATGAACTTTTCATAATAACGTATTAGCACGAATATAACGCGACCCCGAATTAAAAAAAATACTCATAAAAAAATTAAACTTAAGGGAAATTCAATCAGATAAACGTTTGGTTAGGTAATTAAAAAAAAGGTAAGAGTCTGGTCATATTGATGAGGCTGCCAACACTGCTCTATTCACAGATGCTATCCCAATACTGAATGACGTGGAGAGTTTTGCCTGCAGGATTTCTCCCCTGAGCCGTTACCTCTTTCATTAAACAACCTGGGTATTCTATCCTCCGACAATATAACCATGTTGACGCCAAGCTTACTGTGGACATCCGATCTACATAGGCGCAATGCTCACAGAACTCCTCATCTCAAACCATTCATATACCCGGCCTCCTAGTAGATGGATTACAGACAATAAATTTAATTAATTTAAACCAAAATTTAATAAAAATAAAATGTTAAAAATTGTCGCACTATATTCGGGCTAATACGGTAATATATTGAAAGACAGTAAGCGAAAATAAATTTTAATTTTTCACATTTAGCAAAAAGTGTTTTGATGTTTAGCATATTTATTGTATACCTTTGGCAAATTACTTTTGATTTTCTATAAAAAATTGTGTGTGATTAATCAAGTGCAATAGTTAACGTATGCAGTAGTAAGAATATCGAAATTCGATGAAAGAGAAACTGTTCTAAATTAAAACTGAGAACTTGATGGATAGGGTCAAGGATCGAAATGCAATAAAATCGAGAAAACCAAACAACACTAGGGTTACCACCTTTTTCTCGACCGATATACGAACACTCAAACCAATTAAAAATAATAATAATTTAAATAAAAAATCAATTTTATAATAATTGTATCTATAATATTTATTTAAATATTAATATTAGGCTAACCTACTGAAAATTTTTAAGAGCACAATATTTACCCTTCAGACAAATTGAAGAAAACTCATTACAAAAACTTAACTTTAACTTTATTAACAAACAAGTAGTGGCATTAAGTTAACGTAAAACAATATTTTAAGCTAAATTAATTTTTTTTATTTTTTTACATGGAATTTAATTAATTGATACAATAACCGAACATTTTAACGTTCGGTCTGGGTGCCAAACGAACAACGAACAATTCATTTGATTACCGAACTGTTCGTGCGAAAACCTAAACAACACTATAACCTAAATGCATTAAAAATCGAAAATCACAATAAAATTTCTAAAGAATTTCATTAATAATTGCGAAATTATGAATTTTTTATACTTCTCTGACGAATAAAATGATTTCTTAAATTGATTACAATTATCCTTCATAATCAGACTAAGTAAAGATTTAAATCAACTCAAAAAGGCAATTAAAACAATTATTTGCATAAATGTATACTTCCGATTCAGTTATGTGTTTATTCACTCATGCCTGTTTCCTTTAGTCTAAGAAAATTTTAATTTACTCTGTAAAAAACAACATTTTTTTAAATTAATTTATATCTGGTTTGGTAGTCGTTTAATTTTTGAAGATTTTAGTGCCATTTCGTAATGATTAAAACCTCGAGAGCTTAATAAATTGATAATTGATAAGATTTAAATATTTTTTAAAAGTTAATTATAATTGTTGTATGAAGTTTTCGATGATACGTTCGTGCTACTTGTGTACTATCTATTTATGTGCTATCTTATGTAGGTTATTAAGGTTTTATTAATGTTTATGCAAAGGAGAAATATTGCAGAGCCCAGCCGAGTCACCAGTAGATGAACTGTCTCGGGACAGCTGGGATGAATGTGTGTATTGCTGTTACAATAAAAATAATAATGAACTAACAATAACAAATTTACAACCAGGAACTTTTATTTATAAAATAATTAAAGTAAAACCTTTGTTGAGTTTGTGTCAGTTGAGTTCGGTATCCAATTTCAGAGTTGGACTTTGACTTTGTCTTGATACTTTGAATTGAAATACAAATTTTAGGCTTTGACTAATTATTAGGATTTGAAACTTTACTTCTATTTTTTATCTTTGAATTGAAATATAAATCTTTATTGAATTTTTTTTAATTGTCAATTTTTGTATAGCGATAATTTACCATAGTTGGGCGCTTAGAGGTGTATCGTGATAGTGGGTTGTTAGGGGTAATGATAACTGTTCAGAAGGACTCCTTCCTAAACGTCCATTATGATTATTCATTTTACTGCCACATGTGTATTCATGATATTGATCGTGTTGGTGATGTACCCACGGCTTGGAATTCATGAGCAGGTGAGCCCCCGTGTTAGGAATACTCCTCATGATATTCTCCTTTCGGGTCCTAGAATACCGATAGAAGGACTTACATCTTCCTTANACATTTTTCAACCTCTTGACACCGATAAGATAAACAAGAAAACATACGACATCAAAATTGTATTAAATTCACAGTACGTGAAACACTATATGGTCTTACCACATCAAACAAGTCACACGACAAAATGTACAATAGTAGCAGTAGAATCACGAGAAGAAGAAGATCCAATACAGTTACAGATGATAGGTGGTGTGGGTAGCTATAATAATCGACCGATTTAAAGATAAGAGAGAACGTAATTTAAATTTTAATGATGGAAATTTTATACAATTTTGGTCATTATTATAATTACAAAATACTAATAAAATAAATAAAAATAAAAGAAAAATACAATCAACTAAAATTACATTTTCTGTGTTGCAGTGAAAATCGGGATTGAATAAAACGAGTTGATGCTGTATAGTTCTATCTATATCGAAAAATTTAACATTGTACATAGAAAATTAAAATTTTACCTATATCGAAAATTTTAACATTGGGGGAATCAGTTAAGTCGTTTCTATATATATGTATAAATCTGGTCCAATCAGGATTCAGTTGTTGTGCAAGATTGTATTTTTTGTATATTTTTATTATTTTTTTAATGCTTTTACTTAGTGTTGTTTATTTATTTTGTATTATAATTCATTTATTAATTTCAGTTTCTTATTTTATTCTTCTTATTTTTCTAATTATCATTTTTGTTAATTACTATTTATTTTGCGTATTTTACTGTTATTATTTTGATCTTATTATTTTAATTCTATTTTCTTTTAATTATTCTTATTTTTAACTATTGTTATGCGGTTTTAACTTACTTAGTGATTTTTTTATATATTTTTTTGTTTTAATGATCTTACTTATTGTTTTATTTTATTTATTATTTATTTTTCTCTTATTCTTTAGTTTTCTTAATTTTAACTGA
>CAUHTR010004889.1:0-15211 GCA_959609185.1 Schmidtea polychroa | reverse complement strand
GACAATTGTTAGAAAAATGAGCAAGAATTTTGAGTTTCGTGATAATGAGATATCATTGTAAGATTTATTTTTAGTTAAAATTAATTTAAAATTAGTTAAATAGAATTTCCTTAGCATTGCAAAAATTTCTGTCAAAACCCTTTCATTTCGCGAAGATGAAAAGATAATATTGTAAAATTTATTTATAAGTTATAATCAATTTATTCTTTTCATAGAATTTCAGATATTGCAGGACCGCAACAAGAAAGCATAAATTTTTAAAAATGTAATATTATTATAGAATTGCGAAGTCCGACTAATAAATGCAATGGAATAAAACGTAAATTATATCCATTTTGTCCAGATTTGTAGATTTTTCTAGAAATGTTTAAAAAATTCATATATTTGATTATACCATAAGAATTGAAGGCTTTGATCCGCATCAGTGAAGTAATATTTTGTGTACTGAACTATAAATTCTATTAAAAAGGTGTGAAAAGGGAAGATTTTGAAAATTAGAAAACTTAGTGCTTAATAAAATAAAATCAAGAAGTCCAATGAACAAATAAAATAAATAAGCACTCGAATAATAAGTAATGACTGACAAGAAAATTCACAAAGATAAATCTACAAGAAGTGATAACCAACGAAAGTTGCGTTCTATAGTTTGAATGGTGATCAATTTTGATATCAGTGTGTGTGTGTGTGTGTTTGAGTTTTGTGCTGGCTTGATTTAAAGACTTCGACTGTTGTGTTATTGACGAAGTTGATATTTTGGAATTGAGTTGATTTATTTTGTGTTGGGCTAGAACTGATTTCTAGACCAAAAGTTGGGAATGGGACGAAATGTGTCAGTACACAACACGTATACCCAGCATTAAGTTTACTTAAATAAAAATATATAAAACACCAAGTAAACAATGATAATAGAGAGATAATATACCCAAAAATAAAACATCTGAATTAAAAATAAAATAAAACACGAGCAAGAAGTATTACACGAAAACTTACTCAAATATAACCGAAAGACATAAAACAACAAAAAACAAATTCGAATAAAGGCGATTAGTAAAAATTAAAAAAGAAAATTAAAGAAAATCTTCATAAAATCTTACGTAAAGAAAATTATATCGATATTTTGAATAAAAATCCAGAACAATTCATAAAAATGGCGAAATCCATCATGACGGCCAAACGACCCAATAAAATTTATAAAACATAAATATTTTAGTTTAAAAAATAAATATTTTAGTTTAAAAAATAAATATTTTAGAAAAGAAATCATAAAAAACAATTTAAAAATAAGAAATAGATTAAATTTAGCATGGAATGTTCTGGAAATGCTGAAATCCATCATGGAGGCAAATTTAATAAAAAATAATTCGAAAATAAAATTTCAAAAAATAAAAACAAAAATTCTTACTGAAAAATCGCCATCAAAATCGATAAAAATTAAAAATCGAATGTTCGAGAATTAAAATAATCTGAATTTGTTTTACTGCATCAATGCACGCATGTATACTTACACGTCAAACAGAGGCTATATAAACTAACACATTTCGTCACTTTTTAAGCAAAAAAATGCAAATGCAAATGCTTGCTCTTATGCCAAATTTTTGATTTTTCTGAGATTGTAAGTAAGGACGATTTCATTGTGAATTATAAATTATTATTATTGAAACTTTGTTTTCATTATTTCTATTTAATTATAGAGGTGTAGATTTGAATGAGATCGTCGGTTATCAATGATTTTGAAGCGAGATCCCAGCCAAACCTGCACCTATGCACTTTGTCAGTTATGAATGCACAGTTCATAATGATTTCGGGTCATCGACCCTACATGCACTAAAATCATAATCTTAACCAGAGGTCGCCACGAACTATTGGTGTTTAACCATGAGTAGGGCGTATAAATCCTTCTTGGTAGTTGGCATAGTCACAGGGACTATGCGGACGAAATAATTATGGGAAACTAATTGTGGATACATATTACAATAGGGCCTATCGTACCGTACTCAGTGTAGTCGGGAAAGTAGGTAAATTTTAATTAAATCGACCTTTTCGTTAACTTACATACCTAAATTAACACTTAAATTATACTATTTTGCACACAACATTAAGAACTGATAAACGGGGAATATCCCCTGACTCAAATTTCACACAATACAACATGCTAGTGTAGCTGGTTATTTCTAAACGAATCCCTCTTAAACTATAAATTCAATGTGAACCTAAGAAACTAATTAACTCAAAATAACAGGGAGATCCCTGCGCAAAAATTTTTTAAGGCAATTAAAGACTTAAAAATTTTGAACCATTCCCTGTAAGAATACTGCAACCTAAAGTTCATGCGATGAGTAGGACCTAAGATGTTGTAATCTCAATCGCACTGGTAAGCAAACTAATATCTATAGATGCCCACAAAATAACCTATTTTGATGCAAACTAAATTTCTCTATCGTAATGGTCTTGGTATGCGCAAACTCCCGTAGACATATTGATAAAGTCTCTTTATCTATAAACTACTAATATCATATCTATAACTTATAAGTTCGGGCAACATCTTCACATTATTCTATACTAAATTGAATAGACTCTAAACTAACTATAAAAATATAAATCGTAAACCCATAAAAGTATAAATTATCCTCTCAATTTCATAAAAATGTGAATTGTACTTATAGATTTAATTTCTTCAAAATATAAATTATGGTTAGTTATAAAGGTATAAATTATAAATTTAATTTCTTGAAATTATAAATTACAAATTTGTATTGACGATAAAAATTATAAATTATAACTCTAAGTTAATTATAAAAGTATAAATTATAAATTTTATTAGCTTTAGAAATATGAACTATAAATTTAACTTCATAAAAATATAAATTATAAAATTTTATTAGCTTTAGAAATATGAACTATAAATTTAACTTCATAAAAATATAAATTATAAAATTATATTAGCTTTAGAAATATAAACTATAAATTTAACTTCATAAAAATATAAATTATAAAATTATATTGGCTTTAAAATATAAACTATAAATTTAACTTAACTTCATAAATATAAACTATAAACTTAAAAGTATAAATTATAAAATTATATTAGCTTTAAAATATAAACCATAAAATTAGCTTCATAAAAATATAAAGTATAAACTTAAAAATATAAATTATAAAATTATATTAGCTTTAGAAATATAAACTATAAATTGAACTTCACCAAATATAAATTATAAACTTAAAAGTATAAATTATAAAATTATATCAGTTCTAAAATATAAACTATAAATTTAACTTCATAAAAATATAAATTATAAAATTATATTAGCTTTAAAATATAAACTATAAATTTAACTTAACTTAGATTGCCTTTAACATCATAGTTGAAAATTTTTCATCAAAGACCCCCCATAAACCATATAGTCATCAACTACCACCTAAATATACTAAATTAGCTTATCTTAATATATATTTAACTTATATTATATTTTAAAATATAAATTGAAAATTTTCATAAATGACCCCCCTTCAAATCATGTAGCCATTAACTATTCCTTAGGTATACTGAATTGTATCATCTTCGTATAGAGTCAAATTGTATTTCAAACCAAAAAAAAAAATAATAATAATTCCATAAATTTTCGTAAATGATCCCTCCCATATGTAGTAATCTTATAAAAATATAAATTTACATTTATTATTATTATTATTATCGTTATTATTATTATTATTATTATTATTATTATTATTATTATTATTATTATTAGCATTGTTACCAGTAACATTATCACTCTTACTATTATTATTACTATTATCATTATTATTATTATTATTATATTATTAAAATAATTATCTTTATTTCATAAAAATAAAATTATAAAACAAATTATTGATTTTGGGATTCCCCTATCTCTAAATTTAGTTTCAATGGCCCTATCTTCCAATAAAATTACGGAAAATCACTAAAATCTATTTTTAGTAACACCCCCCCCCCCTCGGAAAACGACATCAATATTATTAATTTAAATTATATCCATATATAGGTATGCGTGTATATGTATATGTATATATATATATATGTGTGTGTGTGTATATATATGTATATATATATATATATAGGTGTGGATATATATATAGGTGTATGTATATATAGATTTATAAAATAACCTTAAAAAATATGACCACCCTTCCCCATAAAGACCCCAAGTTGTATAATAACAGGAATTAAGGTTAATTCTAGTCGTCCTATAATCCTAAAAATTTTTTTTTTGATTTTGCATGTATTATTATTCTCATTATTACCCTTAGTGTTATTATTATTACTACGATTATTATTATCATCATTATTATTATTATTACTATTATTATTATTACAGCTATCAATGTTATTATTATTATTATTATACATAGAATAAGAAAGCATAAGAATGAATGAATAAAAAGAAAAAATAACTAAACAAAATAGGAACTTTTATTATGTAAATTGTTCGTTTTGAGAGCCGATAGAATTCCAATAATGAATGGAAATTCACCTTTTCCTGAAAAGTTTACTAAGTAATTTATACCCGTGTGCTCCGACTAGTATTTCTATTTTGGGTTTGAAATCGATTTCCGTTGTAAACTTTCCGTTCGAACATTTAAAAAATAAGCCTCTCCACAATCTACTAAAATAGCCACAGCGAGTGAACAGAACCTAAAAAAGGGAACAATTCCTGCTAACTTGTACCTGAAAAATTAGTGAAAATAGATGTAACAATATAAATTACCAAACTGAATGAGGATAAGTGTGGATTGTGCCACTGCTGACTGCCGCAACTGAGGAAGAAGCAAGCATTTCGAAAACAAAGTTCGATGCTAGTGCTTCTTTCTCAGCGAGGTCGCATACAGTGGCAATTGCATACATAATTACTTGAAAATTTAATTCCTGAATAAATATAAAAATTTAAATTCACCGCTTTGAGGTGATAAGTAAATGACTATCACGTCATCATTTAAAACAAATATTGAATAATATAACTTAATTTATTAATTTAAGTTAAAGATTTATTACTTTAATTTATTATAAAATTTTAATTTTTCACTAACTTAATTTATTAATTTGGGTTAAAGATTTATTACTTTAATTTATTATAAAATTTTAATTTTTCCGATGGAATATTAATTTTAGGCTAAATTAATATAAGATTAAAATTTAGACTAGTTGCAAATTTTCGTGGAATGGTGTGATAAGGCGGTCTAGGTAGCTTGTCGGGATAGGTTGACAGAGTGGACCAGACGCGATGAGCATTTAAACCATAATTAAGTAGGGCAATAGACAACTTTAGGTAACGAATCTCATTTAGATGTCAGACGCAAGGAGATCCAACGAAGACGGAAAAGTTGACCCATCTTCAGGGAAGGTAGGACAGATTGACCCATGAATAATGATGATTTATACGAATGGTGGGGTGGGCTGACACCGTGGAAGAATACAAGACACGTTAACAGGTTATCGGGAGCACTATCCGACGACAGGGACCATGTAAAGCGGACATAAACCTTCTAACGGTAGTCCGTGAACCCAAAGGAGTGTTCGACAATTACAGTGCAAGTAGTGCCGCTCACTTTTTGCGAGCACTCACCCTCTTGATACAGTACCAACGTTGATCGCTCAACGGGTATCAAGCGGTAAACAATGTTGTACCTTGGGTTACGCTGGTAACAGCACTAAAGAGCAAAATATTTGATCATCAGTAACCCACCATACAAATTTGGGGGCTCAGCCGGGATATTTAAACTTTCTTGGTAAAGAACCTGTAAGTAGACGGGAATGCATAGCGGTTTTTTGATCAGGAAATGAAATGCTTTATGCAAGAGTAAGAAAGATTGTTTTCTCAAATAACTAGACATGATGTGTGAATATGCGTGTATGATCAAAATGAATGTTGAATGTTGTACATGATGAATAAAATGTTTTAAATTATGTAAATATAGAAAATCGATAAAACTGGGTATGAGAATAATGTATGAGCGTTCTGTGTTGATGGGACAGAATGTTGATGGGTAAGAAATGAAATAAAAATCAAAAATAATAAAAATTGTAAATATAAACAACTAATACTTTGGATATAAGAAAATAATAAAAAATTCAAAAATAGAGAAAAGGGGGCGATAGAAAATAACGGTATAAAGAAAAAGGGGATAAAGCATAAAACAGTGAATTGCGAAATAGAAATAGATAGATGATGCAATTAATTAAAAATAGGGGGAAGATGTAAACTACGTTAAAGATTAAAGGGGTATATTGAGTATTTGATAAAATGACTAAAATTATGGACAAGCTGGGATCAAAAGGGTTATGTAGACTAAGATAATAAACTAGAGGGAAAGGATAAGAATGCGCGGAACATCATTTAATGGATTGGGAGCCTAAACTAACAGGGTAAAACAGCTATTGAACTTACATAATTTGAATAAGGAAATAAATGGGTAGAGGTAAGCTAATTAAAGGGAAATAAGAACACTTAATAAAATGCTGAATTAATAAAGTATAACTTGATGGAATTAACCGGCTACATTATAAAGAAACTTGAAAATTCGTAAATTTAACTAACAACTCACTACAAAGATTGAATTGAAAAGCAGAGCAGTTGGCAAACACTCAAGAAGGACTGATCTTAAAACCAAGACCAGTAGATGATGAATTGTGTATAATGACGAGAATTGCTACACCAAATGTGGAATTAACTACTCAAAGAGTATATCAGATTCAGAATTTACGTTTAGATAAGGCCAAATTTAACATCAAATGGCAAGAATTAAAGATAAAAATTTAAACGGTTGAAGATGCGATAAGAGAGGCGATCGATAATGAATTCAAATGTTGTGTGTGTAGAAGCAATGAGATAAAAATAATGATGGTACCTTGCGGACATCTATGTTATTGCCAAGATTGTGCATTGAAACTGAAGCGATTGTAATGTATGTGACGCAAACATGAGAGAAAGAGTAGTAGTGTACCTCCCTGAGGGAGATGTAGAAAAATTGAAGATGATGAAATGAATTGCAGCCGAGTGTGAGTTAGTAAAATGTTAGTAAAACTAATTCCATAATAGCAACCGAAAGGTATAAAACATACGTTGAACATAGACATATGAAATACACAAAAGCCGTTAAATAAATAGACAAGCAACACACAAATTAAATTGGCGAAAGCCGTGAATTAAATACAGGACTGGCTGGGATCGCATCAAGTGTGAGCTGATCTATAAGATCAGTACGATTACCATTTTTTTTTCTGTTTTTTTTTATTTTTGGCATAGAGAGACACGACCATAAGGGGATGAGAAGCATATCGTCCCTACGATGCTTACCCGGATGGGGAAATCCTGATCACCTTGATGAGAAGAGTATAGTAGGGCCCATCGCAAATGTTGGGGAGTTTCTGTCGAGTGACTGATCACCACTTGTGGGAAATGAACCAACGCGATTATTATATTTTTTGAATTTGGGAGACAAGGACAAACTAGAAGGGTAAATAAAAAGAAAAAGATAAAAAATAAAAATTGAAAAGGTGCACCAAAAGATAAAAATTTTAATTATCCGAGAGCAGCTGCGGATTTGAAGAAACCGTTTTTGGACTTCAAATCGGATGATATGATTTTTTCCCTAGCGAGTGATGAGGCACCCGAGTACAGCGGCTAACCACCGGACTGTAGTGTCCAGGAGATTATCAGCCAAGGGACTGATGATGCTGGATCACCCAATACAAAAACCCGGATACCCACACCGAGTATTGGGTGCATTTTTTTTGATTGGCTAGCGGGACTTGATACAAAAACCCGGAAGGGTAGCGAGCGAGAGAGACCCAGTTACCTACACCGAGTGTCAGGAGCCCAGTGAAACGGTTGTGAGATGCGAGTCAACCGGTAAAGGACTCGTACTCAATAGGCAACCAAGATTGGACCAGTTGTGAGGCGGAGGACCGAAAGTCAACTGCATATCCAATTTCCTTTTATCTTCACTAGTCGGGAGATCTGGTTCATCACTTTTGAGGATCACGATCAAGGCGATTAGGCATTTCCGTGTTTTTTAAATCCTGATAGATAGGGTGTTTTTTCTTCGTGATTATTGCTAGCAGGGGTCGGTACAAAACCCGGATGCCCACACCGAGTACCGATAGGCCCAGTGAAACGGCGATGAGATTAGGGTTACCGGTATTAGACTCTTTTCAATAGGCGGCCAAGAATTGAGCTAGTTGTGAGGCCTCAGCAGATTAATAATTTGAGTAGGAGGAGCCTTAAATTTTTAATTGGTCCGAAAGTCAACTGTCAACTCAATTTAATCGCGGTAGGGACGATAGTAGGTGTAAAAACCGAAGGCGTCTGGGGGTTGAAGAAACCTCATTTAGGGCATTTGAAACCGGTCAGGGACCGAAGACCGCGAATATGGCGTAATGGTGTAAAAGCCCAGGCGTCTAGGAGTCGTAAAAGACTTCAAAGATTAAAAGTATAATTAAACCGGCCGGAAGCCGATGCCGACGCGAAGGTCTAACAAACCGAAGCGTTGATGGTTGATAGTGAATTATATGGCGTAATGGTATAAAAACCCAGGCGTCTAGGAGTCGTAAAAGACTTCGGAGATTAAAAGTATAATTAAACCGGCCGGAAGCCGATGCCGACGCGGAGGTCTAATAAACCGAAGCGTTGATGGTTGATAGTGAATTATATGGCGTAATGGTGTTAAAGCCCAGGCGTCTAGGAGTCGTAAAAGACTTCATGAGATTAAAATGAGTTGATTAAACCGGCCAGAGAGCCGATGGTAATTGAATGAAAATAAATGATTTAAATGAAATAAGAGAGGTGATTAAACCGGCCAGGGAGCCGATGGTAAATAAATGTAGACGTAGAGGTCGCGCGAACCGAAGCGTCGATGATTAACTATGAACGAAATAAAAGAGATAAACGATTAAGATGAAATTGATTAAATTGACATAGATTAAGTGCGACAAAGAGGTAATGAGTAAAGGAAAATTACGATAGAGCGCCGGCGCAAGAGAAACTGAAACCGAATTTTTGAATGGGGAAAAGCGAATGAGGAGATATTAATTAAGTTACTGATGAGTTTTATATGTATATGACTAATGATATATATTTTTGAATTATATAATTGATGTTGTGATTATACGATAGATAATTGATACGACGATATAGATAATTGATACGAGTTATAGATAATTAAAAATGGACTTAAATTCAAAGGGGGTGAGTAGCAAAAAGTAAAGCGTACCATGAATTAGAAAAGGAACAGCGAGAGAAATAATGAGTAAAGAGTAGTATAAAATAAAGAAAATAGGGAAAATAAATGAAGGATAGGATAAAATGAATAAAATATTATGATATGTACTAGGAGTGTTAATTATTTTAGAATAAGTCAATCAATAAGTCAGAAGGAAGTCAATACAAGCCAAGAATTCAAGAGAAATAAAGAGAAATCAAAAATTCAAAAGAAAACAAATAAGGAATCAAGAGAATCAAACGAGGATAGAAGAAAGGTAAACAAAGTCAAATTAAATAACAAGAGGAAAATTAAAGCGTTGGCCAGCGAAACACAGTGAAATTCAAAAGAGATTATTAAAGCAAGAAAAATTGATAATAAAGCCAATCGAACGAGATCGCAGAGCAAAGGAGGCTCTAGTTTATTAGGAAACGCAGGGAGACAAAGAGCCAAGAGAAACAGAAGAATCAATAAGAAACCAGCGTCAGTGAAAACATTATTTGAATCAGACAGCTTAACCAACGAAAGTGAAAACAGCGACGATATTAAAAGAAACGACTTATATCCGGTAACTGATATCAAACCAACAGACAAGGAAGATAGTAGTTCAGGCATAACAAGTTTGTGGTCGAGATATAATGTTAGACGGAAACCAAGTGAACAACCCGAATGGGTCAGAGTCGACATACACACCAGAGATAAACCATGTCAACGTCAATGTTGGAGAATTTAGAGAAAGATTTCGAGGAGAACCATTCGATGGGAATATTAATGAACTAGAAACGTTTATAAAAGAATTCGAGGTATATATTACGATATGTCACTGGCCAGACATAGTCGTACGAGAGCGAATACCATTATATTTAAGAGGAAGTGCACAAGATGTATATTTAGAGGCAAAGTGTGATGCAACAAAACTAAAAACATGGAAATCAATAAAGAATTTTTTAATAAAAACATTCGGTAGCAAAAGGGAAGTAAATCGCAAAATGTTGGATTTTCTGCATCGAAAGCAGAAATACAATGAGTCAAACGCACTATATGCATGTGAATTAAGACGACTGGCAAAAGAAGCATTCGATTCAAATCAAACAGTTCCGGAAGACAAGATAATAGCCGTATTCGTAGAGGGTATGAAAAGAAAGGACATACGAGCAACAGTGGGTGCCGAGCACCAGACACTCTCGAGGAAGCATTAAAAATCGCTAATAAATGCGAAAACTACTTGACTCCAGTACAAGTAGCAGCAATGGCAGCAGTACCAATAGCTACAACACCAACAACGACAACCGAAATTAATCAAACCAACAATGGAAATCTAGGAATGAATCAATTTATCTCAGAATCGCAACAGTTGGTCAAGGCGCCAAAAACGACAAATCCAGATAACAGAGGTAATATTCAATTTTACACTAATAATTTTAGGAACAACGAGAACAATAATCGGAAGTGTAACATATGTCAACGACTAGGACATTGGAGCAACGAGTGTTATAAGACAAGGATGTGCCAAAATTGCAGTAAAAGGGGGTCACACAGAAAATATATGCCGAGGACCAATGATGTCGATGAGAGGAGGAAGGACTAGAACCTGCTACAGTTGCAACCAACTTGGACATGTGGCGAGAGAATGCGCGATGAAGACAAAACATAATCAACCAAGAGCAAACGATCCAAGTCAAAATATACAAATCAACATCATGCAGAAAATTGAACAGTTGAAAAAGATGATCCAACGGATACCAGAGGATATCCGGAAACGACCAACAAGAGAACAACAAGACCAGCAACGAATCGAAGGGCAGAGACCACTAAACGAAAAAGCCAGAGAAATTCAAAAAAGATGGAAAAAGCGAGAAACCAACACCGGAAGAATAAATATGATGAGATTAATGAACAAAGGGGAACCGCACACTGCGGAGCAGTGTATTAACAAGGAAGGGAGCGATATGACCGTAATCAACGAGACAAAAGTGATAAAAGAAAATGGGTCACATCAATTGACGGAGCAATTGACAGAACTGAGTAGCGAGGATAAAATAAAAATAATACAAGGGTTCACCAAAGAAGAAAAAGAAAAGAGACGAAGAAGAGATGAAACAGGGCACGAACCAAAAAGCAACGAGATTGTTACAAAGAATCGAATTCAAAGGATATTACTACAAAAAATTGAAGATAGAATTAGAAGAGAAGAACCAAAATTAACGGATGAGCAAGTAAAAGAAAAAGTAAAAGACAACTGGTTCAGGAAAAATGAGTGGTTCGAAAAGAAAGAACCAAGTAACAGAGCCAATATAAACATGCTGAGACAAATACAGAATGATCAGACGGATCAGGAAGACGGGAAAAGTGCGATGAGTAGCCTGAGAAGTGAATTATCTCAATCAAGTGATGAAAATAATGAACAAGGAACACCTCAAAATAACGAAGAGGGTGAGAGCGACGATATGGGATCACTGATAGAAAATGACGATGAGGAAATATTTGAGGAAATTTCCGACACGGTATCGGAAAGAGAACGAAATGAGAGCTATATCAACGAACCAACATACAGAAAATGTATAAAACTGATAACTCAAGCATACCAGTGGGAAGGAGATATATTAACGGCAACATGGAAAGATTTGGTGACGAAATATAAAGGAAAATTGAAAGAAGTTGATCCAGATCAATACCAAGTAAGTATTCAACACCCTGAAACTCAGATACAGATTATTGAATTAAAAGTAACAAATACCGATAAACTGTATAATTGGGTACAACAAAAGATGGGAACAAGTCATAAAAATAAACAGCTATACGACAATGGTTATAAAGTTAAAATGAGCATACATTTAGTAGATGTGATGATATGCCAAACGAAGTTAATATCTTAATCTTAAAGAAAAACAGAGACAACGAATCAGTAACGGAAATACTGAGAAAAATCCAACAGATATTCAACAATGAAGTGGAACCAGAAATAGAAAGATTGAACGAAAGATTATGAAGGAAAATCAAATAATCTTAGTAAAACAAGCAATCGATCAAACGAAGAAATATATTAACAGATTTAGGGAAAGATGGCCGCAGCTAATGAAACAGTTTGTCAAAGACGTACGGGTACTGAGATTATGGGATTTGAATATAAACGAACAACGGAGTTGATATCAAAATATGGTGAATACGAGAGAATCAGATGTGAACAAGAATTACCATGGCCATCCAACAGAAAAGTGACAATAGTAAGAGAATCACTGAAGAATAGTCATTTAAATAAACACGAAGATATGATCAAAATATCACATGTCGAAGACGACATTTTTGGAAAAGGCCGGAGTGGAAAAAATGACAAAGACCATAACGACAAAAATGAGGAAGACGACGGGAACCATGAAAGGAACAACATAAATGGGAATTCAGCCGAACGAGATAATAAAGAAGACAAGGAGTCAGAAGATGACGACGAAGACTTGAAGGATACTGAGGACAACTCAGACCAAAGTGAAGACAACCAACAAAATGAAACAGAGAACGACGAACGAAAGTCCCCACGGCATAACATAGTAATGCGGAAGAATCTAAACCAGTCACTCCTACTACAAATTATCCTAATAATACTAACGTCAATTTGCCTAACAGAAACGAAAAATACGCGAATTACGAGAGGAAATCTGAAAGAAGGCGAACTATTCATGATAAAAGTCAGCGGCAACGACGGAAACGCGGTCGGGATATGCATCCAATTGATGGAAGGAACGGAGTAAGTTGTGATTTTAGAACGATAACAAAAGGGAGGATTTTCAATAGTCAAAATGGAGAACCTGAATTATGCGGAGACTACAACATTTGCGAAGACATAACATCAGAAGAAAAAGAATTGGAAAGAGCTAACGAAACCGGAGTACATGTCGCAATTAAAGCTACAATGGAAGGTATCGAAATAATAGATAAAGGAAATTTGCCAACAACGCAAATATGTTTTAGAGATGACGAAGACATATGTATAACGGTGGACATGAAACGAGATCGCGAATTTTTTGGACAAACGTAAAACCAAACACCAACATGGTGGTATGTGCAGGTACCCAGGCAATAGTGGTATGTAAAGCAGTTAAAACCGCGCAAATAAAAAGCAGGCCAAAAAGTATGGCTAGTAAACGATATCAACCAAGGATCAAACCAGCAATTAAGAAACCCCAGAAACAATCCCGTACGGGAATGATAAGAGGACAGCACCAAACCAAGAAAAACACAACAGTAATATGGATCAAAGATGAGAGACGAGAAGTACTAGTAAATGTCGAATTCAACAAGAAAAGAGAAGAAGTAATCACGGTCAGAAACCAAGGTGAAGAACCAATAGTAAGAGTATGTGTACTAAACAGGACAGGAATAGTCGACTGCATAGAAACACTACTTGACAAAGGTGCAGAAGTTAAAATGACAATAGGAGAAAGAAAGGGACGATACCACCTATGCGTTCTTAAAAACGGAAGCGATTTAAGTTCATGCCAAGCAATAACCAGACAACGACCACGGTTGATAAACATACCATTGGCAACCAGAAAACCAAAAGAAGTGGAAAAGCCAAAAGGAAACGAACATCTAACGGCAGAAGAAACGAAACAGTTATACCAGATGCTCAAGAAAAATAAAACACAGGAGGCAACTACAACAGAAACTAAAATGATGATAACGACAGGAAAATTCAACAACAAGACACTGATAACCGTTAAAATGATGTGGATCGCTAGCGCAATAATAAGTGCAGTGATAACATCAATAATAATCCAATGGATAAGAACCTCCAAAATATGTAAACAAAACCTAAAGGCAGAAAAGATGGCCACAAGTGGAGAATTCCGAATATGGTATTCCAACAGAAAACCCGAATCCAGAAGAGTACGAAGCGATTGAAGATCCAAGGTCAAGCAGGACTATGGACGCAAGAATTACTCAGAATACAAACCCTAGACGATTGGGTAAACGAATTTGACATATACCGGCTAACGGATGAAATATATGGGGGAATGCGCACATTGCATTCAGGTCCCCTGGCAACAATGGTATAAGAAAGTGATGAGTCGATGTAAATAGTGTGTATATAAACGTGAGGGTAAAAGTAGTTTAGTAGATTAGTAATATGTTCAAAAAAAATGGGTATGATAACTACGTATTATAAATAAGAAATGAATCAGAGAAACGAGGATCAAGTATATCAAACGAGGATACCACATGTTGTTGAATTGGGAATCAACCACTAGTAAACATTAATCAGACATAAATAGTAGAAATTGATACAAGTACAACGATAAACCAACCAAGTTAGTCAGCAGGATCAATGTGAATAACACAATGTGAAATTAATATCAAATGACAAACCATACCCAAGAATATCGGTTACGTAATTAGAATGCGTTAATGGAGAGCATCAATAGAAACTCGATATATGTAACAAGAATAAAAGAGCAACAACAAATAATTGCACAATAAGAATACAATAACAAACAGTTGATAAGCCAAATAAAATGGTAGACAGGAGAAATCAGGAGATTACGCGAAGACCGTCAGCATGATGATATCACGAGTTAAGTTGAGTGGATAACCGACCTACCAGGAACTGGGGAACCGGACTCAACGGGAGAGACATAAAAGAAGGGAAAGTAGCCCTGTAAACAAACAAAATTATAGCCAAAGTAGAAGCTCCGAGATTAAACGCTATCATGGCAGAATGCCGAGAGAAAGTGGAGAGAAGTGGAGGAACAAAACTATTAACTATGAGCTGATAAGAAAATATTAGGTCAAGTCAGATGAATTCGAGGAGAGACTATTGTGTGCGGACAAAGATTATTAATAAGAGCACGTCAAACCCTATATGGATGTAGATTATGCCATGGAGGTACTACACGACTTGTAACAAGAAAAGCAGAAGTTAAAGAGAGAACCACAGCAAGAATCAGCCACACCCCAGATGACAATAATAATAAAAATC